>OVAO01001563.1:0-14827 GCA_900406285.1 Biscutella auriculata
CATACGATTCATCAACTTCCCTTCTATTCCAACTAGGATTAACACTTGTTACGTTTCTACCTACTGACACATTTACCTCCACTACATTCTCCACATCTTCAGTTACTTCATCCATCATTAATTCTAAATCTACTCCTAAAGTATCTCTACCTTTTCTAAACTTTTCAGTCACCATAACCTTCTTTTGTAGATTAATAGACTTCAGAAGTACACGCTTATACCAACAATAAGGACAATAAAAATTACCAAATTCATCAAAATCAGGCTCATCAGATGCACATGTTTGATGTATAGCTAATGGACATTCTTCTCCATGGCAAACCAAAACCCAATTGTCTTCTCCATCACAGACCAAACAAGTTTCAGACTTCAGCACATTTTCAGTATCATCTACCTTATTGTCTCCTAAATTTCGTCTCTTTCCTCCATTTTTACCATACTCGTGAGTTGTAGGGTCTCCTTGATATACATCGTCCTGCGCATATAGTATCACGAAAAACAGTTACCAAATCTTATTTTTTAAATTACAAATTCACTAAAAAGATGAGAATTTGATAATTGGGTATATAAAAAAATCAAAGTTTTTTCCCTCGAGAGAGAAACAGAAACGCAAAGATGATTACCGAATCAGAACCAGAAGATAAAATTCGAACCCTTTTCTTAATGAATGTAGTCATAATTTCTATCAAATCAAAGTCAGACAATTTTCCTCGAATTTCAAGAAAATCTCACGATTTCAACGAAAACGGAAGATGAAAAACCAAAGAGATAGAGCAGAAGAATAAAACTTGTTTCTGTTTTTTTCTTTTTTTTTGACGAAGAAAAAATGTTTCTGTTTAGGTATCAGAATGTGTTTTCTTTTTTCATCTTTTAACTCCGATAAAAACAAAAATAAGACGGTTGTAGTAATTATAAAATTATCTCCATCCGAAAAATTATAATTTATATGGGAAAAATGGGTTCCCGTGCTCGTGTTCTTTTATCGAAGGTATCAGTATAAACATTTTAGTTCCGAAGAATCCACTTAATATAAAAATCAATAAAAGCTTCATTCATATGGAAGAAAAGTTCTAACTCGGTTTTGAAGGTTGGCCTATCACCGGGCTCATGAAGTTTCCTAATTAAATCTACACAATCCATCTTGAAGGTAATAATGGAAATTCTCCGTTCTCTGAGACAATCCATAGCCCAAATCAAGTCTTCCAACTCTGCATGAAGAGCGGAGAGACTTTGCCGACAAGGTTTCGCTCCCTCACTAAGCATTATCATGTTATCCCTTAACCACCACCCAAGACCACTAATTTGCCCATGACCGATCCACGAGGCATCGGCTTGACACATTGACCTTTAGGGGGCCTAAGGTGGGTAGACTAGTATTTTGGTTGTGGGCTCCTTCACTGCCCATCTCTTCGCTAGTTTCCTTTTGATTAGTTAATCTCCAACTTTCATCTTCAAGTTTTGCTAATTGTAAAGTGTATAAGGCTGAGACATCTTTTCCACTAAAAACTTTGTCATTTTGCGCCTTCCAAATATACTAAAGTAACCAGGGAAAGGAATCCTTTTGGGGTGTAGGCATTCCTACCCTTTTTGTCCTCCATAAGAGTAAATCCATGTTGGGATATAAAGATGTACTCCGAAAACAACCCGGAATGGACGGATAGTCCGAAAGGGCCCAAACTTGGAGAGTTGGGGGACACTCAAAGAGAAGATCATTAATAGTTTCCTCCGGTGCTCCGCACCTCGGGCAACTCTTATCCACTACAAAAAAACCTTCATTGATAGCACTCCACCAAAGCACGAGACCCCTAAATGCTATCGTAGACTGTTTTCAGATTTTTCAGTCGTCTATTATAGCACGTTAAAAACGATATTCTATAATTTCACAAAAAATGAGCCCAAATTGTGTTTAGTCCAACTAAAATTGTCCAATTACACATTATATCATCAAATTTGTTTAATTAGTTTGTTAATTAAGTTCACAAAACTAAAAAAAACAAAACTTCCTTTATAGCAATCCGCGACAACACGCATTTAAGAACTGCTATTGTATATGTTTGTAGATTTTTGATACGCTATAATAGCACGAAAAACACACTATGTTAGACTTTTCCAACACTTAGCAAAAAATTTCACGAAATTTTTCACGAACAACACTTGCCACAAAATTTCACGAAACTTTTTCCATTCCCTTTATTTGATTTTATGGATTAGATGAGGTTTGTGGTTTAGATGTTGTGTTAAAGGATTTTACTTCGTACTTGTGTTTTGGGGTTATATTTTGAGCTTATTTCAACACTCTCATATCACAAAAATAAAAACTAAATTGGGTATATATATATAGTGTTACATTTCAATACATATTCAATAATATAATCAACTTTTAAATATTTCATAATTAATTTAACAAAAAAATATTCAAGATTTTAACATACGATAGCATTATATTAACGCCATCGTATCGTTAAATACATATGGCGGGAACTTGTTTCCACCATACCAAGTGAAAATAATTTAAAAATTTATGTGGCAGAATTAAGTTTCCGCCCTAAGTAATTAAGCAATGTGATAACGTTAATATAATGCTATCGTATGTAAAAATCTTAAATGGGGTTTAGAGGTTATATGAGGTTTAAAGGTTTGATAGGTTTAGGGGTTAAATGTGGTTTAGAGGTTTGCAACACAAAATTGGTGTTTGAGAACAAAACAAAAATGCAAATTATAATAGAAAATAAAATTATACTTGTGTTTAGGGTTTAGGGATTAGATGGTGTGTAAGAGGTTATATTTCATATATATGAAATATAGTTTTTTTAGTGATTTTTTTTTTCTTGTTTCAGGGGTTTATGGGTAATTTGGGATTTAGGGGTTAGATAATTTTTAGGGGTTATACTTTATTAATGTGCTTAATGCATTAGAGATTCAAATTCATGTCCAATAGTTGTGTTGCACAATAATGCTATTTACATTTTCATCCGTTAATGGTTGAGATGTAGTTTTAAATAATAGATAAGTACTACATATGCTTAAAAAAGAGTGTTATTTTAAGACTTGTTTTTGTTTTGTTTCATACAATGTCGTTTTGATTTTTAATTAAAATTCTTAATTCCAACCTAATTTGTAGCTGACTAATTAGAGATAAAAATTTGATTAAGTATTAAAAATGACAAAATAGAATTTATTTATTTTTTCTATAATGTGACTCTTTATGAAACTTATAATATAATATGGGGTTTAGGGGTTAGATGAGCTTATTTCAACATTCACATTTCATAAAAATAAAAATTATAGTCGGTATATTTATATACTATTTTTAAAAAACTAATTTTATACTCAAATCATATATATAAATACTAAACCCTAAACTCTAATACTTTTACCCTTTTCTCAAATTTTTTAACTCTAAACCTCTTTAAATCAAACATAATCATATATTCTATACCCTAAATTATAAAAATTAAATCATAAATCATATTTTCATCTCTAGACCCTAAACCCTAGTTTTTAAATCATATATTCATTAATTTAGATCAAAATAATTTAAAAGTTGAATATTAATAAAAAACAAAAAATTATTTAGATACATAAATTTAAAAAATGAAACTATTTCAAAGAATATTTTTTTTATATTAAAATAAATTAAAAATTGAAACTATTAAAAAAAAAGTTAATATATATAGATCAATTTTTGATTGGCTACTCTTAATATATTAAGATCACCTTTCATTAATCCTTGACCGTTAATAACAAAAGTCTAATGGTTAAGAATAAAATCATTCTCATTGGTTAAACCATACAAACATGAATCATTATCTTTAACCCTCTAGAGTTGCAATATTTTTCTTTTCTTTCTCTCTTTTTTCTCTCTGTCTTTTCCTCTTCTTCACTTCTCCCTCTCGTCGTTCTTCTTCTTCTCAGGCGTGCCCGACGGCGATGTCGAAGGCCGGCAAACAACAAGCAGCGAGCGGCTAAGGCGAGGCCGATGTCGAGCTTCGAGGCTTCGCGAGAAGCTCTTCCCGTGACTCCTTCTCTTCTCTTTCTTTCTCTCGCGCGAAGATGCAGCTTCCGATGAAGATCCGGCGTGAAGAGAAGAGACGTTGATGAAGAAGAACCGTTTTTAGTCTCTTTGGTGTCTCCGTCACTCGTTTCTTTGCTGTGACGAAGTGCTCATTTTAGAGCTTGCCGTGAGCTATTCGCCGTCGTACTGGTGGATTTCGCTCGGATCCCTTTTCTAGCTTAAAATCCGCCGAATCCTTCACTTCCGACGTGGCTGGCATCTAGACGAACATTGACGGTGTTGGGGTGTAGGTGGGATGTGGGCACGCGTGAGAGGAAGCAAGGTAGGCGAGACACTGGTGATACTCCGGTAAGGCTGACGGCGATACTCTTCTACTCCGGCGAAGACAGCGGCGGCGACGGAAGTCTTCTCCGAAGAAGAGGAGAAGACGAAGAGTCTTTGTATTTTTATTTTTATTTTTTTTAGACTTTTGTATTTTTATATTTTCTTTGATATTTTTTGTATTTTCTTTTGTATTTTTTGTATTATGTATTTTTTGTAAAGTTTAGATAAATAATATATTATTTTAATAAATCAATCTATTTAATTGATAAAATTTACTACATAAAATTTAATAATTAATATATAATTTTAAAATCAATATATTCATTTAGTAGTAATTAATACATAAAATTTAATATTTAATCTATAATAGCATTGTTCCAAAACGCTATTATAGATAGGATACATATTATAGCAATTTTCAAAAACGCTATTATAGATAGGATACATATAATAGCACCGGAGAAAACGCTATCACATGAGTATATCTACGATAGCTGGGGCAGAAACAACGTTTATGGTAACGCTATTAAAGATCTATGATAGCTATATTTACATGCTATCAATAAACGTTTTTCTTGTAGTGATCTACTCCCAAATGCCTAAAGGTTAAGCGCTCGTAACTCGAAACACATCCCGTGATTGCTTGCCACATATAATGTCTAAGTTTGCCAAAGGTCCGGGTTTTCCAAATCTGACTAAGAAGGTGCTTGAAGCTTGGTTTGGGAGCTCCTATGATATTATGTCGATAATCATTTTTTTGTGACAAAGCGTACCCTAATTTTACTGAATAGGTATCAGACTTCATGTAAGCCCACGAGAAGCCATCTTGCGAGGTACTATGACGTAGCCGCATCCCACATAGGGTAACCAAGATTGGTCATGACTTGACCGATCCAGACCAACCAGAAGCGGAAGTCAACATTTCCATCTCCATAGTTGACCAATGAATTTTACCCTATTTAGATCTACTATTTAAGCACTCTAAACCTATTTTGAAAGAGAGAGTCTACTTTTGGCCTCTCTTTTTCCTCTTTGATGTTAAGCTTTCATTTCTAGAGATTTGTATGCAAGATTGAAGTTTTTTAATTGATCTATCTATTCTATCTTCATCTCTTTCTTTTTCAAGCTTTTGTGTTGATCTTGATCAATCTAAAACATGAATCCCTTGTGGGATTTTTTGTTCTAGTCATGATTAGGGAGTAGTCTTCTTCCCAAGCAAATGGGTTAGGAAGATTTGAGTGATTTTGTAATGGATCTTGTTGCTTAGGGTTTCATTCTTCCATGTTCTTCATGCCTTAGTATTCTTAATGCTAAAATGGAACTTATCACTTTGTTTTAAATTTCTTGCATCTTATTTGTCGCGAGAGTGCTGATGGGGTGTTAGATCTAAGCTTTGGCATGCTAAATAGATCCTATTCGTGAGAATGTTTTAGGATTGTTTAGAAGTTGAAAGAAATCGTTTTTAATGCATTCTGAATAAGGAATCTGGCCAAGAGATTGTGTAGATCTTGTATAGAATAAGGATCTTTGTCACGAGAGTGGACTGATCTATATCTGATATTCCCAAACTTAAGACTAGCAGTATCCTGGTAGAAATGGGCACCTATTTCCTGAGGTTAATCACCTGAATCAACCATTTGTCCATTTGTTTATGATTGTTTTTATCTTTGCATTTTGTTATCTGATTCTACTTTATATTCTCTCTTTACTGCATTTGACTTACTTGTTCTTTATTCCATGTTTCATGCCTAGGATTGTTAGTGACAATTTCAATCTCTACCTGCTTAGACTAGTTGGATTCTATATAGACTAATTGAACTAGTGCAACCCCCGATTTGGTTCGACATTATAACTCATCTTGCTCCCAAAGTATCCAAACCAATCTTTACCTCACTCTACCTAGATAATATGGGTGTGTGGAGGTAAAGAAATCTATTATTAAATTGACGTTGTGGCCGATTCGGAGTTTTTCTACTAACAGTTAGTTCTTTGCATTTAGCTGTGACTAAGCCTTCTTGCCTTCTTACTCACTTTTCTACTTAGTCATTTCAGGTACAATTACATCGCTATGGAGCATAACCAGTCCATCTTTAGTGGAGCACCTCACTCACCGCCTCCCGACCCGACTATTGGATCTGCGGATACACCTACACTCTATGAGATGCGTTCCGGATTTCGTGCACCACCTATTACCACTGACTCATTCCATAGCAGGTTAGAACTTATTGCTTTAACTGAAGAACATAAATTCCTTGGCTCTGCAGATAAAGATCCATTGGAACACTTAGATCGGTTTGATATGATATGCAATACTGTTCAATTTGCTAGTGTGAGTGAAGACGTACTTAAGTTGCGCCTCTTTCCTTTTTCACTTGGTGAAGGTGCGCATCATTGGTAGATTATGCTCGTGACAAACTCCATTGTCACGTACAGAGGTTTTATTGATGCTCTTTTGCAGCCGAACATATGATATGATTGAATAAAATTTTTAATGTTAACCGAAAAATGAATATGTTGTTATCAATTCTTATAGCTTGTTTGAATTTGGCAGTTTGTGAATGATAAGCATGTATTTAAATGGCTCGACGAATGAGTTCATTACGAAATGGAAAAGATAAGCAAGAAATTTGCTAAGTACGAGGAGGATATAACAGAGGTTAAAAAGTCCTTGGAGGAAGATATGAAACGAATTGAAGAAGTTGAGATTAACCTCTTTAATCACTTTCATAGCAAGAATGAAGAAATTGAATGGCGTGTTATGAAGAAGACGATTGTATTGTTCTTGTTTTAGGTAGTTATTAACTTATTATTATAGTTACTGTAATGAAAGCAATATGATGCTTAAGAAACAACTTCAATAAGTCAACCGTAATCAAGTCAAAACCTATCGTTTCTTTGCTTATTTTTAAATTCTTATCAATAATTCAGCCGTAATCAAGTCAAAACCCATATGTATTATTACAATATCTCAACCATAATTAACAAGAAAGCCAACCGTTATTAATTCTATATAATATTGACACCTCAGTACAATACTGTAAATAATATTTTAAAGGTATTAAAAATTAGCACATTAACCCTATACCGTAAATAATATAATATTACAAGTTGAGATGTCTTATTACGCAACTATGATATCCTATTAGTCAGCTATGATGTCTTATTAGGCAGCTATGATATGTCGTATCAACAGGGAAAATATGTTTTTGTACATTACCGATGTAAGAGAATGGGTCGACACTAACATCGAAATAACATGGAACGCGCGATAGTTTTAAATTTCATATATAACGACTGAGTTGTCTTGTTTTTATTTACATCCTGACTGAGGTATAAGACAATATTATTCCACAGGTAAGCCGTCGTATTAGAAATTTTGCTAACCCGTAACTCAGTCGTGAGTAGCATATTTAATTTATTTTTTCTCTGCTGCTTTTGACCGTAATCAATCCAACAAATAAGATTATTCCAGTCTTTAATTTATTTTTCTCTCCCTCTTTGTCTTCCCTCTCTTCCTCTTCGTCTTTAAAGGGAGATGCGTTTCTTCGTCGTAATCAAACAAAATCCTTGTTCTAGGCCGTTTCTTCCCTAGACTTTTCCTCTTGTCTTTTCTCTCGCCTTCTCGGCCTACCTTCAAAAGGGTTTTCTCAAGGAGTCTGATAATGACATATCTTACATACTGCTCGAGTACAACTCAAAAGGTTACAAGGAATCATAGGCCGACCAAACGGTATACAAAGACACAAACGCCAAAGCTCCATCAACCACTCAGATCCAGTTATGTCCAGAAAAATTATATTCTCAGACTTCATGATCCATTACTTTCCGAGAATGGGGAAGAGAACTGGATCCGAGTCGTCGATGGAACTTTGGCATTTGTGCCTTTTGTAGATCATTTGATCGGCCGTCGATCATTTGTAACCTTTCGAGTTATCTTAATGAAATATCATTTGCTATCTCTTTGCTTGAATACACAACAACTCAGCCATAATTAAACAACTCAGCCGTAAATAAACAACAACATAACCAAACTTATAAAGTAAATCACGAGAAAACCAGAATTATGTCGTGTAAACCAAATTCATATCCGTTAATCAGCCATCCAGATTAACTTAGCCATAGTTAAACCATAAGTAAGCCCTTAAAGAAATAATTATACACCGTAAATCAGCCGTGAATAGCATCTTTAATTTTTTTTTTCTCAATCGCTGTTGATTGTAATCAATCCAACGGATAATTAAATTCTAGTCATTAATCTCCTTTTCTATTCCTCTTTGTATTCTCTCTCTTCCCATTCGTTCTTACTATACAAAACCCACACAAAATCGTTTTCTCCCAAAACATTGTTGTTTAGCCGTTTATACTTTACGGGTGAGTTTTGAGGCAAAGTTGACTCAGTCGTAACAACTCTTATAATTCAGCCGTAATAACGTAATAAGTTAGCCCTAGTGACATAAAATTAGTTTCCGTAAATCATATCATAAGTTTATTGTCGTAATATGATGATTGGAATAAACTATTAGAACCTAGCTGTAACAACTATAATAACTCAGCCGTATATTCTTTAAATATAACTCAACCTTTAAAAGAGTACGTTTGATTATTAATTAAATCGAGAAAACATGAAATTCGCTTGAATAACCCAAATAATGATAATAAAATACACTGTTCAGATGTCGTATTACGAGCCTATGATGACTTTACCTTACAAAGGTAGAGTACGTCTGAACATTAATAACTCATTAAATGACAGTTATTAATATTAATTAAAACGTTATCAGTAAATCACTCTGAAGGATACATAATGTCCTATACATGACTACAATGTCTTATCACACAACTATTATGTCGTATTAAAAGACAAATGATGTCTTATTACTTACCGAGGTAAGTAATTGAAACACTGTCGTTTAACCGTTTATACTCTACGACTGAGATTTCGGTCAAAGTTGACTCAGTCGTAACAACTCTTATAACTCAGTCGTTATAACATGAAACACATTTAAATAACCTAAATAATTACTCATTAATTGACAACTATTAAAGACGTAGTTATAACGACCTTTCATGTTTAAGAAGGGTGTATAAAAAGGGACCAAGGGTTCACATCTCTCTATCAGCTAATAAGAAAAATGGCAAAACGTATTGCCGATAACAACGCCGACCCATGTTACCGAAGATACCTACGACGGATGTTAGAACTGTTGGATTCATCAACGGATTCATCAACGACTTCATCAACGGATGTGGAGTTTGAGAGTGAAGGGAATGGTGGAGGAATATGGGTGGGGGAGGAATCGGTTCGAGGAGTTGAATCGGGTGAAGTATCAGTTTTGGGGGAAGGAGCACTCCGGCTAATGGCATGCTGTGGTACTCCGATGTCGCCGGTTGTGGGACCACCGTTTTCGGAAATGCTCAATTTCCCGCAACGGCCACATAATGATGGATATAGCTGTATCACAATGTCGTTTGCTATTAGACGGACCTCCAAACTGGAAGAATATTAGAGAATCGAGGATACAATCAAACTGCTTCAAGACATTCTCAAGCAGATTGAAGACTGAAGAATAATTAGATTAAGCTTTTTATTATGTATTGTTTGTTTTGAAGTGCCTTTTTCACNNTTTGAGTATGTATTTGTTTCAAAACACAAGAAATTTGTTCAAGTTATGACAGTTCCGTAAATTATATGTGTCTGTTCAAGAAATATTGTTGTTGTTTCAAGAAATATCTAGTTTTGATTTACATTGTGGCTGAGGTATGGGACAAGATTATTCCACAAGGTTATAAATCAGCTGATTCTGTAGACGACGAGCATTTTGAAAAATATAAATCACAAGATTTCTCTCTTCCTTGCTTCCTTGGTATCCTGGCCACTTGAACGTTTCTAGACTCGATAATATACATTTAGGAATGGTACTTGGTTGATTCTAGTGAGACTGATAAGTTCTTCGATGGCCCTGAGTTTAAATAGAAGAATTAGTGTCTTAAACAACAAAAGACTTAGTAGGTTATCAAAGAATCTTACATCTATTGTGAATAGCTCTAATTCTCGTAAGTTATGAGAAACTTTGAGAAACTGGACACGAACATTCTTCCATGTACAAAGCTTCAGATGTTTAAGCTTGTTAAAGACAAAATCAACATCAAACACAACCTGCACAATGAGTATTAGAATCATTTACAGAAGATTATATAAATGTTATATAAGACTTACAATTGATAAAGAAGAAGTTGATTAACTTTGAGATATTGTGGAATGATAGGGATAATGTTAAACGTTTGACTAATTGAATCGAACAAATAAGTTTAACAAACAAACTAAACGAAACTTTGAGAAACGCCTCCTTCAACTTAGGCATATTCGTCAAAGTGTACAAATGCTCAAAAGAAAATTCAAGTTTCAGATACTTCAAAGATGGAGTATCTATCACAAACTCATCCAAGTCGTAAGTTATACGAAGTGATAAACGTTATAAATATGAGACTCTAAATATCATATTTCCTCCATCAGCAAATTCATACACTAATGGATCTTCAAGAAAAGGATAATTAGATAAAAGCCATGGATGATAATCATTATTGTCATAACTCACATCCTCAAGTCGCAAAGTTTTAAGAGAAGGAAGACATCACATACGAGGAACATCCATATGAATGACTTCATGGAGTTTCAAGGTCACGAGAGATTTGTAGGTATACAAGCTACTGAGCAATATATCACCCCCATTGTTAGGAGAATGAAAAATATTTAATTCACGTACATCACGAGAAACTGCAAATTGAACCCTTGTTTTGACACATTCAAGAGTATGTAACTTGAATGTGATGAACAACAATAATTAAATCACAACTCAGCCGTATCAGACAACAACTATGATCAAATTGATAAACAAATCAGCGTCTGAGATTAAACCAGAATTAAACAATAAATATATTGTCGACTACGTAGACATTATATCTTATTACATAGCCATTATGTTTTATTATGGTAGGTAGATGTCCTATTACGTGGCTATGATGTCTTATCACACATGTATTATGTAATATTAATGATGTCTTGTTACGTTACCGAGGTAAGAGTACAAATGAAAACATATATTGAGAATAATTAAACTTGAAACGCTGTCGTATTTTAATTTCAATACACAACCATAATTAAAACACAACTCAGCTGAACTAGACAAATTATATTCAATAATCGGTCAGAAATAATAACTCAACCAAATTTCAAATAATAAGTCTATAAACAAAAATCTATTGTTGAAGAAAATATTGTCAGCCCAAACTCGTAAATATTAGTGGATTAGCCATAATTCGTAATTACGATGTTATGATGACTGGTTACGTTACCGAGGTAGAGTACGTCTGAGCATTAATAACTAATTAAATTACCATGGTAAGAGTACAAATAAAAAAAAATTCGAGAATAATTAAACTTGAAACGCTGTCTTATTTAATTTCAATACACAACCATAATTAAAACACAAATCAGCCGAACTAGACAAATTATATTCAATAATCGGTCAGAAATTGTAACTCAGCCGAATTTCAAATAATAAGTCTATAAAAAAATCAGCCATTAAAGAAAATATTATTAGCCAAAACTCGTAAATATTAGAGAATTAATCATAATTCATAATTACGATGCTACGATGACTTATGACGTCACCGAAGTAAAGTACGTTTGAACATTAATAACTCATTATTACGAAATTATTAGGTAGCCATGATGTTTTATAACGTAACCATTATGTCATATTATGTCAGGTAGATGTCCTATTACGTGGCTATGATGTCTTAACACACATCTATTATGTAAATATTACAAGGCAAATGATATCTGTTATGTTAACGTTACCGATGTATAAGAAAAAATTTATACAATAAATCAGCAGTAAAGAGTAACTTAGCAATAATAAATCGGAAGTCAACCATAGTCAAACCCATAACTCAGTCATATAAAAACAATCCAATTATGATACGACTGAGTTATGCCAATTTTTCAAAATATAACACGACGATGCGATAATTAAAACGGGCTAGTTTTCACATTATGCCCACTCTTTCTACAATGAGAACATGTGTGTAATTTCCTTGGACGTTTGTTTTCAAGTGCGACCTGTAAATATGATTTCATCCTTTTTTTCAGGTCCCCCTGGTTGTGGACGAATAAAAGGGGGCATGCATGGTTGTCTCGCCAGATTTTCTAGAACTTGATGCGCTAAATAAACCGGCATGATCGATCTAGTGTATGCGTTTGACAAGAAATCGTTGGTATAGTAAGGACTGCACAAGGATATACGACTATATTTCATGAGCTCGGTTGCTGCTATTGCGTGTGAACATGCTAATTTCTCTAGTTGGATACGCTCGCATGTGCACGTTCTACTTTCCAAGTTAACAACATGCAAAGACTCCCCATATGTAACTTGAACGTGATGAGCATAGATAATTTGTGTCGTATACTTTCTGGCGGCATCAACCCGACCATATCATAAATTATCATTAAAGAAAAAAAAGTTAAGACGGACTTATGAAATGTCACGGCTTAGTAGTTTACGGCTGGGTTATCAGAAAAGAAAAAAAATTAAGGCTGGCTTATGAAATGTACGGCTAATTCATTAATTTATGGGTGGGGTATCAATACAGAATATAAAATGTTACGACCGACTTATGAATTATGACGGCTGACCTAGCAGTTTTAGCGTTGACTTACATGTAGTAGCTTCTCCACACCACGCGTAAGCGTTGTTGTCTGCGATCGAGCATCTTGTCTCCATTCAACAAACCATCTGGTCATCATAACCTATATCGATTATAATATTCGGACAATGGTAAGACCTCCAGCGTTTGATATTGCTCTATTCATTGATTCCGCTATGTTCGTGGTCATCAAATTGTACCTTTCACTCGAGAAATAGACATGCACCCATAGTCGGACATTGGCTCTTTGGAGGTAGCCACAAAGACCAAGATTAATCGCTTGAATCTCCTCGAAAGTCACAATAAAATCATGCATCCTAAAACAGCTTGACGCTTTCTTCACCAGACGAAAGACATATTTTCCTTTGTATCGTCTCAAAATGTTTTTATATAGATAGTAAGTGCATATTCCCTTAGACGCCAGAGGATAAACATTCTCAATTGCTTTCCCTATCTACTTATGCTTATCCGAGATTATCGCCAGACCCTCGTCATCGTAGATCATAACTTAAAGTTGCGTAAAAAACCAATTCCATGAATCATCATTTTCAGTGTCAACAACAGCGAAAGCTATAGGAAAAATCTGAAAATTACCATCCTGAGCTAGTGCTGTGAGAAGCGTCCCTTTGTATTTACCATTAAGAAACGTACCATCGACGACCAAATCGATCCCTCACTGCAAGAAATTTCAGTCGTCTCTTTAAATAGGATTTACTCTCGTATCGTTCCCCTACCGCAACCTCTAGCGTAGACATCTTTGACATTAAAACCTTAAGATTCCCATTACATCCTCTCGTCGACAAGTTCTGAGATCTCTTCTTTGGAGGTAGCGTTGGTGATTCTTCGTCTAGTGCTGGAGCTCATCGTATGAGCTGAAGTTATCATCTCCAGACCACGCACCATCCGAGTCGTCGAACATATGAAATCGGCTTTTAAATTCATCATCATATTTGACCGCTTCATCTTCTCTGACTACTTTATCTTTTTCTCCTTCCACTTTACTATAACAGTCATTGTCATTGTCATTGGAAGCAATGTGATCATCGCATATAGATTTCACGTCTGAGCATTCTCTGTCTGAGCAATAAGTATATAATGTCTCACTCCTCCCTCTTGCTCCGTCATACGGACTAACTTCGCCATCTTTTTTCTCTGTAGTCTCCACACATAGACGAATATTTTCGATTTTCCTCTGGCTTAGAAAACCTTGCAACTGCCGATTACTAGAGATATAGACTGACTCTATATCGGGCGGCATTTTTTTCATAACTTTACTCGAGAACATATAGCTCAGCTGAATCTGCTGCATCGACTCATCCAATCCGTAATCTTCGAATACCCACTTTTCAAGTTGGTCGAGTGTTGTTTCTCAATTAATTGACAAAACTTTAGATCCTCCACCATCATGTTCGAATACATATTTGTTTTTCTTAACCCATTTACCGGAAGCAGTACTTATCATATCATTATCAATAATTATGAAGAAGAAGATTAAGAGATGGAGAAGATGACTACTGACTAATCGGTTTCCCTTGTATATATAACGGTTATGCCCACTAGTAAAAAGATCAATATAGTCAGGAATTATTTCGTGGGAATAGACTGATTTTTCCTGGGTATAACGCGTTAGCCACGAATTTCCCACGTGGTAGTTCCCTTTGAATCCCTTTGTGTAAAGATGCCTGGTCACTGTCCAAGTATGATGTTGCCTTAAATTCCGACATTTTCCACAAGGACATAGTATGGTGCCTCGCTCTTGAACACCAGGTTGATTACATGCAA
>OVAO01001564.1:0-14827 GCA_900406285.1 Biscutella auriculata
TAAGTTCATGAATAGATTGAGAATACTTATTCTAATATAGATCTAAACCATTTCTAGAAATCAACTCTACCGATCTAACCCCAAACCCATAAGTTATAGAGACTACTCACAACTCATGTTTAAAACACTTAGAGAGTTTTTAGACATAATTTTCGAGAGGGATTGAGATTATAAAACTAAGAGTCACAAAAAATGACAAGAACAATCAAATGGAAAAAGAATTGCAATAATAAAAGTACCAAAGAAATCTCTCACAAATGAGATCTAAAACTTCAAAACCTAAGAAAAATGAGACCAAAATGTTTTTAGGGTTTTTGGGATTAGATCTTTATATAGGAGATCAAAATTAAGGGCAGAAATGGAAACAAAATTGAAGTCGGCGGGGCATCCGTCGGTCAGTGCAGACCGGCGCACTTGATCGGCGCTCTTCATCCGTCGTCCCTGTTGAGTTCCGCTTGTCAGTCATGACCGATGGATTTGACCGGCATTCTTCGTCTAGAGCGGTCTTGCTTAGCTTCGCCGGTCAGTGCTCACCGTTGGGCCTGATCGGCGGTCTTCTCTAGATCGTGATGTTTGAGGTCCACCAGTCTGGCATGACCGGTGGTCTTGACCGGCGTGCCTGGTTTTCTCGGGACTTAACCGTTTTTGCTCCGAAAATGCTCCATAATTGCTCAATTCCTCTCATTCGCCTTCTCTGCACCTGAAATGATGAAAAACGTGCAAATGCAACCTAGAAACTCTAAAATGCATCCTAAACTAGTTTAAAATGAATGAAAACTGAGTGGTAAAACCGGTAAAATTCACACTCATCAAATCCCCCAAACTTTGTTTGCTTGCCCTCAAGCAAAACAAATTATAAATTAACGGTCGAGGTTTGAAAAGCAAGAACCAAACAGCCTAGAGTTTTCGATGAGAGTGTTTCCAACCTAACATGACTACTTGTCTCATCATTCAATCATCAATACCATCAATCATCATAATTGTGCCAAGTCATTCCACTTGACTAGCTAATCATGTTTTCCTACATTCGAATTAAACAAGAGTGAAACATGATTAAGGCATACAATAGTTTCAATTGGTTCGGACTAATGGGGATTCAATTGCAAAAGAGAAGGTTTCACACAAGGCATGAATGTCGATTGTAAATTGGTTTCTCTCGCGGAGTGAAAGAATTATAGCAAAATCAGGAAAGATAAAGAGCAATTGGGGCATACAACATTGAACATCTATTTTCCCCCCAAACTTTGACCTTAGTATCTATCCAATCCTATTCTCTTGACCTTTTTCTTTTCCATTCTTCTTTTGCCTCTTTCTATCTCATCTACTCCAAGGCTTTATTATTATTAAAAATATATTTTTTTTAACCTTACTTGGAGCATATAATTTTTCTACTTGATTTCTAGAGTCTAATAGCCTTTGGCTTCCCTTTGATCATATCCCTTTTTTCTTTCTACCCATTTTTCTTTTTCTCCATGTCAAACCCATAATCTCTAACCTAGTTATACTCATAACCAGATCGGAATCAAGTTCTAGAGTTCACTAAGTTTTTTCTTTTACTTTTCAATCAATTTCCAAACATCCTAAGCTATCCAAATAAATGTTCTCCATTGACGCTCTCTATACTTTCAGGTTTTTGCAAAATTGCAATCACTAAAATAATGAAGATATCTCACATAAGTGTTTTAGGCCAGGGGTGCAAAAGGGTTAGAGGGAATCATTCTAAAAATGATAATGACCGATTTGGGCTAGAACTGTTTCGGTCTAAAGGTGCCCAAATTCGTGCTTGAGTATAGAAAATACCATGAAACATTATGCAATCAAAATCATGTTAATTATAGTCAGATTAAAAAATCATATCATTTTGTAAGCATTCTTAAACTAGCAAGTATCAAAGACAATGGACTTACTTATCTTATATCAGACATTGCTACATAGAACTTCAAGATTTCTCGAAACTACTAGGTCGGAATCGATGATCTTAAGTGAAGGTGTTTTGGTTCCTTTTTGAAAACATGAAGTGAATGCGGTCTAAATGGGACTCAATCCTATACTAAGGTGCAATGCAATCCTAGACACTTAAACCCGAATAAAAACGAATTTTTTTTTTTGTTTTTTCTGAGGAATATATATATATATNTATTATTCTAAAGGTGGTTTATCCCCCAAACTTAAAAAACACAGTCCATGTGTGTCCATACTTAGAAAAGAGCCGCAGACAAATAATTTGAAACGAAATTATGTAAATATGCCAGGTGACAGAGTAGTACCATAATTAGAAAGAAAAATAATCGTGGGTTCCTAAAGTGCGTGCGCTGGTCATGCACATCAGTGTGTTCAGACCGGTGTGGTCCGAGCAGGCGATGCCGCGACATTCGCGTCGGTCATGCACACTGGTGTGTGCAGACCGGTGTGGTTTGTTCAGAGCAAATTCGTGTGTCCCACCAGTCAAGCACACTAGTTTGTGCAGACCGGCGAGACTCGCCCCGTACCTGCTGTATGGTCCACGCCGGTCAGTATTGACCACTGTGACTGACCGGCGTTGGCTACAGGAACGTTTTCCTCTACCACGCCGGTCAGCACAGATCGGCGGTGCTGACCGCTGGGTGTCCTCCGATGCACATGCTTCCCTAATGCCTTAATCACAGTGAGCCTTTGATTAATCAATCATCAAAATACAAAAACCAAATCCAATTTCTCAATAAGAAGAATAATGTAACAATGAAAATTCAATAAAAATCAAAAGAATCCAAAATAAAAATAAAGATAGACATGAGACTTCCTCTCAAGTGAGCTTGTTTAACGTCATTAGCTTGACTGGGTTGAGAGATCTTAGTTCTGGTTGCTATCTCGCTCCAGCTTGGTAATTCTCTCATGTAGCCTCTCAAGTTCAGCGGTGTGCTCCTTCTTTACTTTAGCAAAGTCTTCTTGATGCCTCCAATGAAACGTGAGCATTTTGAGATAGAGAGCTCCTCCATTATCTTCTTCACCTTCTTTTTCTTCATCAATGAGTTCCGGCATTGCATTTTGTTCTAATGACTTGATCTTTGTGTTAAGCTTCTCGAGTTCCTCTTGGTGTTCCTTCTTTGCAGCAATCAACTGATTATCGAGACCATTGTACAATCTTAGCATGGATGTGTAAAGCTCGTCTCTATACTCCTATGCGTGCCTCTCTTGGTCAGCATTTCTTTTTCTTAGGTTCTGCTCCACCGAATGGATTCTTTTCCTAAGTCTCTCCATCTTGTAGTGATTGTTGTTTCCTCCCCTTGATACTTTGTTCTGGAGTTCAAAAAGCTGAGTGCACCTCGATATTCTGTTGAACTCCTTCATCGAACTGCATATCCCTCAGTCATTTGTGCTCTCTGACTGAGCACTCCAATTCCTCAAACTGATCTCGAGTTGCAAACTTTTCCAGCGCTTGTTTTGCAGCTCTCTTGTGTTGCTGTGTTTGCCTAATCGATTGGTGAGGTTGATAGGTTGCTCGACATGTCACATTCTTTAGAGTCATCTCCCCTGTGTTAAATTGGATTATTGCTCCAACATCTCTGAGGAAAGGTCTTCCTAGCATGATCCAACCAGCACTTGAAACACTTCGTTATGGGAAAACAAAGAAATCAGAACGAATGATGCTGCCATAAATGTTGATCCCCACGTCAAAGAGCATTCCCATTGCATGAACCTTTCCACCCAGCATTGTGGTAAGGTCCCAAATAGGGGGGTCCTTGATCACAAAACCCAGAAAATCTGACACATCTTTGGACATCCCGTTGTAGATCATTCGAGAATCACAAGGCATATAACCCATGTTGAACGCCCTAATGAAACCTGGAATCTGATATAGTCCAAAGTCAGGTTCATTTCGATTGACTATCTCAGATATGTTGATGTCTGCTGCAGCTTGGCGAGCTTCGTCGTCAGTGTGGTATTCGTCGCTCTATTCGTCTCCTTGTGCATCGTTCAGCTGTCCAAACAACTCATCCATAATGTCGTCCTCACTACCTTACGGATATGTCCAACTCCGTGGAATTGGAACGTCATCGTTACTCGCATATGTGGGGTCGACATTGTTCGTGTTGTTGGCCATCTATTCTGTCTGATTCACCCGAAAGAGAAAACAAATGTAGACGAATCAGTAAACTGAAAAAAAAATAAAGAGAACCTAGTCCCTAGCAAATGCCAAAAAACTAATGGTTAATTAGAGTCCCGATTTGGCAACGACGCCAATTGATAAGTTGGATTTTTGTGTGGGTTCGATTTGGTGGCTTATCAATGTAGTATGAGTAAGATGGGTGATCGAAATGTCGAACCAACTTGGGGGAAATTAACTCACAAGTTCTCTGATGGATTTTACTAAGTCTAGGTAAACTAAAGTGGTTTGTTCTGTCACTAACAACTCCCAATCAAACAAATAAAATAAAGCAGTAAACTAATTAGAAAGTAATAATTCAGAAATGGGGGCAAACTTATGGATTAGGGAAATCGATATCGGTAGAGGTTTTCATGCTAGATTGGTTTACTACACTCCCTTGGGCTTATCTTATGTCTAAGAATTTGGAATATAGGCTAACTCACTCTCGTGATGGAAGCCCATTTCCTAACATGCCATTACACAAATATCTTGGCAATGAAACATGAATAGAAAGCACTAAGCATAATTCAATACAACAATTAGCCAATAACTTAAACAATCTCTTGGAAAGAATTGACTAACAACATATTCACTTGTTCGAGAATTCTATCAAACACCTTTCGGGCGATAAATATCCTAAGTTCTAGACTAGGTTAGCTACTCATATTCTAGCATTAAGTTCATGAATAGATTGAGAATACTTATTCTAATATATATCTAAACAACTTCTAGCAATCAACTCTACCGATCTAACCCCTAATCCATAAGTTATAGAGACTACTCACAATTCATGCCTAAAACACTTAGTGAGTTTCTAGGCATGATTTGTCAGAGGGATTGAGATTAGAAAACTAAGAATCAAATAAAATAACAAGAACAATCAAATGGAAAAATAATTGCAATAATAAAAGTAATAAAGAAATCTCTCACAAATAAGATCTAAAACAGCAAAACCTAAGAAAAATGAGACTAAAAACGTTTCTGGGTTTTTGGGATTGGATCTTTATACAGGAGATAAAAATTAAGGGCATAAATGGAAAAAAAATTGATGTCGATGGGGCCTCAGCCGGTCAGTGCAGACCGGTGCTCTTCGTCATGACTGACCGGCGGGCTTGACCGGCGTTCTTTGTCCAGAGCGGTATGGTTTAGCTTCCCCGGTCAGTGCGCACCGTTGGGTCTAACCGACGACCTTCCTCTAGATCGTGTTGTTTAAGGTCCACCGGTCTACCATGACCGGTGGTCTTGACCGTCGTGCCTGGTTTTCCCGAGACTTAGCCGTTTTTGCTCCGAAAATGCTCAATAATTGCTCAGTTCCTCTCCTTCGCCTTCTCGACACCTGAAATGATGAAAAACGTGCAAATGCAACCTAGAGACTCTAAAATGCATCCTAAGTAATACAGTGTCAGTCTGTGCACTTGCAGATATTAGTTGTATAGGGTAAAATTTTAGTGACATCAAGTTTTTGGCGCCGTTGCCGGAGACTAAACGCACTAGCCTAGGATATTTTAGATTGAGATATTGTCTAGAATTTGTTTCATTTTTTTGTTGAAGAGTTGGATCAAACCTGTATCAATTCGATCCAACCACACCTTTCCGCAGATTCAGTTCGATAAAAAATCTCCAAGATCGATCGAACCTTTTTGTCCCGCAATTTTTGTTCGATCAAACCTTTTGATCTTGACTTACGTCTTTCCTTCTTTCTGTCTTTTTCAGGTGTATGAGCACGAGACATACTATGAGCAAAGGAGTTGACAATCTACTACCCTTGGAGAACGAGCTTGAATGTTTAGAAAGACTAGCTAAGAAAGGAAAACAAACACGAATCGAGATGGCTGATGAAGGATGAAACGTTTAGTTACCCTTGGTCCACAATCCTCCGTTGGGAGATGAACGAAAGCAGGTCCTGATTCATCTGCCAGAACAAGGGATCACCATGCCCCTGCAGCTGCTGGAGTCAGTGCCCCGAGAATCACTTGGTTCACCAGCATCAATTGCATGGAATGGCTAGCGAGAACCCGATTCGCCACATCTCAATGTTCGAATAGATTGCAGCACCACCAGGACTAATAAAATCCATGAAGATGACTTGAAGTGCAGGCTATTTGAGTTTTGTCTAACAGAAAAGGCCCATAAATGGTACCTCTAGTTGGCCCCAGGTTCTATCAGAAGTTGGGAAGAATACAAGACTGCATTTCTAGGGCTTTTCTACACCAATGCAAGGTCTACTAGCTGAGAAACAAGATCGCCGGTTTTCAGCAACTCGCAATAGAGACATTCCATGAAGCACTTGATTGTTTTAAACAATATGTTGCGGACTGCCGATATCATAGGTTCAATGAGGTAACTCTACTGAACATTTTCTATAATGGTGTAGTTGAGAAGTATCAAAGCGCTCTAGAAACAGCGGGCAATAGAGATTTCATGACGCAGACTGCTTAGGAAGCTCGTGAGCTGATCGAGAACCTTGCTACGAGTAGTGCCAAGTGGGCTTAATGCCCAAGTGGTAAAGCTGTTGAAAAGAGATCAGTGTTCTGTCGCAGTAAACTTCGTTGATGATCAAATAGACATGCAACAACCAAACTGCAACGAAGATTTTGAGGTAGAGGTTGACTACATGTGGAACTACCAAAACAGAGGGTACAACAACAACTTCAGGAACCACCCAACTGTCCTACTGAAGCACTAACGTGGAGAACTTTCAAGATCAGTTCTACCCACCTCAGAGCAACTACTAAGGTAATAACCCAAATCAGTTTGGTATTAAATAATTTGCTAGTAGTGCAGGAAGTTTTGGGTAGAACAATCAGCACCAGTACCAGGGTCAACAATTCAACGGCGGATGTTTCCTGCCCAAGCAAAACCCCAACTATGGAGGAATACAGTCTGTTTACCAAAAACAATCACATGCACCATATGCACCTGCACCTGCACTTCCTGCAGCACTTGGGAAGTTCGAGGAACTCAAGCAGATGATGCAACAAATGACCGCTTCCCCAACTCAGACTTCCACCACGGTCAGCACTCCTGCAAATCATGTGACCTCTACTACAGCCAGATGAAATCTCACCTGAAAACCCTAGATACTCAAGTTGCCCAACTCGCTTAATCAATGAGATCAACACCATGTGCCCTTCCAGGAATGTTTGAATGCACCAGCGAAGTCAACGCTATCATTAAGGATCTTAATGAAGAAGAAGCCAAATTACTACCATTAGTTCAAGCCACACAAAGGGCTCATTAACTAAGAATAACAACATTCGCCCATTATGCAAGGGAAATAGTTTAAGCAGATCGTGACATTGATTTTGATAAAACCCATAAGGAGTTCGATCGAACGCCTGATACGAGCAAACAAGTTCGATCAATCTCTTTCGAGTTCGATCGAACCTTGACCGAGTATAAACGAACTTGCCTTCCACTTCGATCGTTCCTCAAAGAGTTCGATCAGACTCAAGAACTGAGTCTTCCAGTTCGATCAGACCCGATTGAGTTCGATCGAACCACTTGTGTGGAACATCCTGTTCGATCGAACACCACCTCTTGAGCCAGTGTTCAGTTTTTTTCCAGAGATGAAAGATCAACTCATAACTCATCAGACTTAAACCCATATATAATCCTTGGATACATACTCCAGGCGACTTGACCAACCGAGATATATTCGGCGATCAGCCACCACCTCCCAACCGACGAGAGTAAAGAAAGGATCAAAGAAAACATGCTAGAGGAAATGGAGTTGGCAAAGGCAGAGACTACTCAGGTAAATCCTGAACAAATATAACAACTCTTCTGTTTTTGTTCCTGAGCAGGTCACAACGATCAAGGGACAAAATTCCAGCAAACAGAATAAGAAGAAGAAAAAGGGAGTTGGACTAGGAATAAAGGTCCTGCCACACAAAGTGTTCCTAAGAGATTTGCTGGAAGGGAAGAAGATTATTGAGGAGGTGAAGGTCTTGTGGATCGAAGAGTATCCAACCCTGAAACAAATGAAGAATCTGACCAAACTCACAGATCCTGGGAAATTCACTATCTCCTGCGAGATCAAAGTATACTCCAAACAACTCACTCTACGACTCTGGGTCCTGCGCAAAACTTATGTCCAAGAGAGTTGCAGAGAAGCTAGGGGTGCAAGCACTCTCGCCAACCACCATCAATTTCCATTTTGCTAATTCCGCTCGTTATAAACCAAGTGGTATATGGGAAAACGTACCCATCATCCTCAGGGGTTGTCTTATCCTCACTGATTTCCATGTTTTGGATATGGAGAGATAGCAAATCAATGAATTACCTATTGAGACGCCCCTCTTTAGCAAGTGTGGGAGCAGTTTTTGACATGCCTAGAAACAAGATAGTCTTCACCTACATCTCAAGAAACTTTTTCTTCACACATATTCCTGAGACATAACCAGGTAAAGTTTTATCCTCTGTCGAAATTGTGCAAGACTCTCCTAATGACATTTCAGGAGAAGTAGCACCAGTTCGAAAAGGAAAGACAAAAAAAGGAAAAGGAGTAGGAAGAAGAATGGAGCCAAAGTGATGAAGGGGGACACTGGCTCTAAGGGGATTGACCCCTCTGAACCAAACACTGTTAGGGACATCAGAGAAGAAATTGCCATAAACAACCACCTACCCACCCTTAATGCAGCAAAGAAAAAACACAGAGGGACGAGGAAAGCAAAGAGTAAGGTCCTAAGGGAACCTAACGGTGCTATTGCTAGGGAAAAAATAGTGGAACTCACACCCACAAGATGTGATGGCATGATAGTTGAATACAAAGTCTGGAGTATAGGAGCACCTAAACTTTTTCACGCAGTAAAAGGTTTCCTCACTCCTGATTGGATAGAAAATGGAGAACGGGGAATTCGTGTGCTTATAGAATGAAAAGTATTGTTCCGTCTGCCACTTAATACCAACAGCAACACCGAACCTCCACCTGAACCAGATCCACCTGCAGGTGAGAAGGAAGAAAACTCCCCATCCACCCCCAACCACTACTTAATTGGCAAAAATCCGTCAGGCTCGCGACGTTAAACAATCACTCATGGGAGGCACCCCACATGTACTTCACTAATATTTGGATTAAGATCCATTTGTTTTTCACAGATTTTTGTGTTTTTGATGAGTTTCAAGTCAACTTTCGGGAAAACTTTTAGAGGTAGGAAAAAACTCAATTTAATCGAACCTTGAAGAGTTCGATCGAACCTTGGAGCCGGGAAATGCCAGTTCAATCGAACCTATACGAGTTCGACCGAAAAGGAAAGCCGCACAAAACAAGTTTGATCAAACCTCCTTTAGTGCGATCGAACCAGTAACCCGAGGAAAACGAGTTTGATCGAACATCTTGTAGTTCGATCGAACCTTTCCCAAAAAGACCATCGATCAACCCTCCCTCGGGACACTTACCCCACCACCTTCAGTACCACAATATCCTTTTATTTTTCATTTTCTTTTGAATAAAATTGACATTTCGTGTTTTCAGATTTCTTTTTCCCACTAGGACAGTGTCAAGTGCGTCTGGGGGGAGTGTGCCTCTAGCCACACCTTTCACTGTGATCTTTCTAGTCTAAAGTACTTTTTAACTCTCTTAGGACTATGGAATTATGACACTCTTTGTTGACCCCTCTTTTGTGACAATTTACTGCCTATGTATCACCATTATTAGATGTTGTTTAATGCAATGAGAACTAGTGAACCGTTGGACCAAACTCCCTCCTAGAAAACCAAATTTTGATGGAGATTGTTGGATATGAAGCTGACATATATATCAGAACCTAACATGGATTTTAATTGTTCTTATCATGAGTCTTGATTAATGAAAAGAGAAGTAGAAAGACGTTTAGGGTTTTGTTATCCACTTTACCACTCTCTCTTACCCTGAGTGGTCATGCTCATCTTTAGTATGGTAACTCCTCCTTTACCCATCCTCCTTTCAAGCCTCAGATATTCTGTTTCTTTTACTGTGTTATTTGGTGTTCATTCATGTGTAAAAACTATAGAGAGAAATTTGGATTTACTTGGTCTGCTGATGTTTATTTAGTATGGAATTTTAGGTGGTTAGTTGATGATAATGATGTTTTTTTCACCATGCTTATGCGTTTTCCTTTGGCCATAGGAAGTACAACATTGGGTAGTTATAGGATCTCGAAATACTAATTCAGATTATTTATTGAATGTCTGATATGTGTGAGGATCTTTTGCCCGGGAAAAGATGAAGTTCGATTGAACCCAAGTGAGTTCGATCGAACGTCTAAGACCATATAATTTCGATTTGATCGAACCCAAAGTGGTCCGATCGAACCTCGCCCTTACGAAAAAATAAAAATAAAGGGGGAGAAGAAAAATAAAAACAAGAAAATGAGAAAAGAAAGGAACCAAGTTTTTACATCTCTTAGATTAGCTTCATTTTGATTAAATTTCTAGGTGGGTAGCTGATTTATGTTGCTAGGAAGTACGTTAGGTCAAGGTCCTCACTTACTCAATCTCTCTCTCATGATTTTGCATATTGACATGACCCTTTGGCACACCTTTTCATTAAGAACCCTTAACACTTTAACCTCACCGCAAATATTAACCTCCTTACATCTGACCGAACCCTCTTTACCAAATTGAAGGACTTCCTGAGAAAGAACTCACACTCTCTTTAATGAATGTAGTGGGTCAGCTGATTTGAATGCATGATCTATTCAGGTGGAAGTTCAGAGTATGGACAGGCTTGGGTGGTCACGGTGGAGATCTAGGGACAATGTGCTAACACTTTTGGTTTGCGTGTGATTTTCATGATGTATATAGACTATGGTCGGCAGGGAAGAGTAGATTTCCCATCATTCCCCCTTGGCCTTAGGTTTGTCTTTACTTAAGGACAAGCAAAGGTTCAAGTCTAGGGGATTTGATGTGTTCTATTTTTGGGAGTTTTAATCCTTTATTTGATGGGATTTTGAACCTCTTCTGAGATATTAATGTGCTTTTGGAGCCTTTTTGTCTTCTTTCGGGATTTCACAGGTCTAGAGAGTACATTCGAGAAAATGAAGTTGTTTGGGCATTTTGGAGCAGAGTCTGAAGAAACCGTTCCACCCTAGACCTGAGTTCGATCAAACCTCACAAGAGTTTGATTGAACCCTCACTCAAACCATGGCGGTCGAATCATATCCAAAAAATGCAGACAAAGGGAAGAAATGAAGACGAGTTCGATCGAACCTCACTGAGTTCGATCGAACCTCATCTCCAGGAATGACAATCTAAACCAGAGTGAGAGACGCGAGATTTGATGCCAAGAATCACGGCGGTTCGATCGAACCTTACCGGAGTTCGATTGAACCTCGAGAACGACTTCCAGGAAAGCCTTGTTTTAAAGCCCAAGCCAATTCTTACCCTAATGATGTCCCGAGGCTCTATAAAAGCACTAGAGGAACACGTTTTTCAATACCCGTTTTTTTACGTATACTTTATTTTAATTTTCCAATTAGGGTTTTTGATTTGATTTACTAGGGGAGCTAGATTTAGATTTCAGGAGTCTGTATCTGGAACCCTTGTTTTTTATTTTTTACCTGAGACCCTAGGGTGAACCTACTTCAGAGATTCAGTAAAGGAGACATATATTAGGTCCTCGGGTTGGCTTCTCTAGCTAAGCGTTGAGTGACGAACGCGAGGGGCTTTCAGAGTAAGTCTAGAGACCTAAGCTATGTCCACAGATCCTACGTGTACTTTTCTTGAGATTTTGTCATAGCAATTCCCGCCAAAACCCCTTCTAGGATTCCCTAGGTTTGATTGCTTGTTTACTCCTTATTTCACTTCACCATTGCCTGCTACAATCAACCAACCAATTCTTTTGTTGGTTTTAGTCGTTTTGTGAAATGTGCAGATCAGGGACATGAAAGGGACTTGGATAATGCACTCCAAGTATGTTAATATAAAGAGTCTTGTAAAAATCTAAGAAACCTGACTATATAGAGTGGAGTAAAAAAGCTACATGTTCCACACTCTGAAACTAAATGATGTCACTCAGGTTTTACCCTAAACAACTAATATCTGCAAGTGCACAGACTGACAATGTAGTACTTAGGGATCGAATCACAGATTGTCTTTCTGAGATTGACAAATTGGTTAAAATTCAGCGGTTTAGTAAAGATATCAGCAAGCTGGTGCTCAATGCTTATATGCTCAACGACAATCAGTTTGTTTTCAACCAACTTACGAGTAAAGTGGTGACAAATATCTATGTGTTTAGTTTGAGAGCGTGGAACATGATTCTTAGCAATTTAATGGAACTTTGGTGTTCACATTGAATCGACATAGAGTCAGAAGACAAACCATAGACAACAACCATGTGTTTCTTCCACATCGGTTAAGTGCAGCAGCTTCCTAGAGCAATGTATTCATCTTTTGCTGTGGATAGAGACATTGTTTTGTTCTTGCTATGTCAGGAGACGAGATTGTTTCCCATGAAGAAGCAGCCTCCACTTGTGCTCCTACGATCATCTATTGATCCTGCCCAGCCAGCATCATAGTACCCCATGAGGCTTTCATTGGTGTCCTTCGAGTAGACATTCCCCATATGGTTGGTTTCCTTGACATACTTGATGATCCTTTTGACTGCCATCAAGTGTGATTTCTTGGGTCTTGGTTGGGACCTTGTACAGATCCCAACAACGTAGCAAATGTCAGGTCTGCTAGATGTAAGATATGATCATCCATTTATAGGTTTTATCATCAACATCCTTCCCTCATTAGTCTTTATAAAGCTTTTCATTTGTCCCCATATGAGCTTTTCATCTCCTTGATCATATTGATGAAAGGCTCGGTGAACTTAAAAGGAATTTAAAATTGAAGATGGTGCTTCTTTTTATGTTTTGTGTGGTCCAAGTCTATTTCATGAAAGGTGTTTAGTATGTATCTCTGAATATTTATGAATATTGTCAAAGTACTTCTGAGTTTGTCTCAATATTTTTTAGTTAATCGGAGTATTTCTTAGTATTTTCAAATTTGTTTCTTGTCAAGAGTATTTTTCAGTTAATCGGAGTATTTCTTTGTATTTTGTCTCAGTATTTTTCAGTCAATCATATTATTCTAACTATTTCTGAGTATTTTCTAAGGCAACAGAAAGAAGTACTAAACACGTCATAGGAATACAAAACATAAAATAGAATTACGAAACATAAATTAGAAGTACGAAACATAAAACATAAGTACGAAATAAGTTTTGAGTTTCACTTAAAATCAGAAGGCGAGAACTTCTGTGGAGAAGTACGCTTCCGCCTTTTCCTCGATTGTTGCGCGAGTGGAGGTGAACGAGAGGGTATAAACTTGCAATTTCGGCCTTCCACATGCAAGGACATAGTAGGAATCTTCTTAAATTTTGTGTCGTTCCACGTTCGATTTACTATATCTAACGCTTCCTCCCTTGTATACCCTTTATTCGCCATGGAAGGGTATTATTGTATTGGTGCATCGGTAGCTTGTTGACTGTCAATGGGAGGGTCTTGTTATATTGGAGTTATTGGATCAGTCTCTTCTACCTTTCTCCCTTCCTCCACCGTGGGTGCATCAATAGCTTGTTGACTGTCCATAAGAGGGTCTTGTTGTATTGGAGTTGTTGGATCAGTCTTTTCGGCATGATACCCTTCCTCCACTGTGGGTGCATCAGTAACTTGTTGACTGTCCATAGGAGGGTCTTGTTGTATTGGAGTTCCTAGATCAGTCTCCAATGGGGCATCTTCACTGTCTCCCTCTCTCCGACCCACAAGAGTGTCTCTTTCCATTGTTAGATTATGATTGCAGTCCTACATAATTTCACCTAATTAACCCAGTAGTACAAACTGAAATATAAAGAGTTAAAGAGGAGGAAGTGTACATCGACATGAAACTAATGTCTCCGAGAACGATTCAACTCCTCATACACCGCTCCTTCTAAATTCGTCATCCTCACTTGCAACTCTCAGAAGGCTTCACCCATCTTCTTCAGCCCTTCGTCCATGACCTTCCTCACGTTGGCCATTCCCTTCACAACATCGGCCAAACTAGGAATAGGTGAACGAGGTGAACGTGCCTGGTTCTATTCAGGGGGATTGTTTGGTTTTCTTCTCGGCCTCGGATGTCATCTATATACATTTCTTCAAAAAAAATCAAATTATTTTTGACAATTAGACGCTTCGTCCAACCGTCTACAACTGCGTCATCCTTGTCTCTGTAGTCCTCTCTCGTCCATAACTCGACTAATAAGTCGACACTTGTGTTGGGTCGGTTCCAAGATGCTTTGGATGTCCTATCAATTAAATAGCAATTAAGAACACCATACATAAAAGTAATTTTTTCGTTTTGGATATTGTTTACCTTAGTACTACTGAGTTTGTCGTTTATTTCAAATAACGAATAACCTTTCATAGCACTTCGTGTGAACTTCGACTTGCACATCCGAGGGCATTCCGTGTTTGCCCAATGACGCACTCTCGAAATTCGGCATTCAACAATAGTATGGCCTCAAAAGCTAGCACATGCACAAAAACACAAATCAATCACATCTTCAAAGTACATGAATCACAATAATAACTGACGCATGTATTACCTCCAAAGGGAATGGCGAAGGATGCAAAGGTGTATGAGGTTTTCAGAACACTGCGAGATGTCTTGATCAGACGACCCAATTCTTTCAAACTATCATCGAATGAAAATTGTCCCCATGGGAAAGTACGACACACCTCGAGATCATCC
>OVAO01001566.1:0-14823 GCA_900406285.1 Biscutella auriculata
TATTAATATTTTATTGTCAAGAATCCCTCCTTAAGAAACTATTGATGAACATGCTCTCAGAAACTCAAGAGAACCAATCATATGGTTACTAGCACCTGAATCAATAATCCAAGAATTAGAAAAAGTCATACGACTCAAGGAATTGTTCTTGGGCGTGTGTTCATTAAGCATGGAAATCAGAACATGCCATTGATCATCAGACAAGGTTACAACATTTACCGCATGAGACAATTCCTTGAGTCGCGCGCCCAACATCAGACAAGGTTACAACATTTACCGCATGAAACTGGTGAGAAGTGGAGTTCAAGGCAGGGGCTAAGCGATTGTCGGTGTCATTCTAAACACCACACCCACGTCCAGCTCCTTGTCGACCGCGAGGACGATCACCCCACTAGTCGGGGTAACCAAGTGTCTTGAAGCAGTTTGCGGCGAGATGACCGTGTCATCCATAACTCGTGCATTGCAGCTTCATCCGCTCTTCGCGTGAAACGACATTTCCAGTATGTTGCATTGTACCAAGACAACCACGAACAATGTGAGCCATAACCTCAAGCCTTTCATCAAGAAGGCGGGAGATGTATGGAATCTTCATCTTGCAACAAGACATTGTACGGGTCATCAATAGAAGGAAGGGGATCTCGTGATAGTAAATTGGATTTAATAGATCCGTGTAAACCTTCATCAAACCCAATCAAAACTCATGAAGCCTATCCTCTTGTCGTTCCTTCTCACGCATGATTCCAGCAGGACGGGCACAACTCGTCGATTGACCGAACTCGGATAATTGAGTCCAAAGCTACATTAATTTGCCAAAATATGCTTCAATAGACATACCATTCTGACGAAACGTTGCAATCTCGGCTTTGATCCTTTGCACACGTTGCATGTTCTTCACACAATATCTCATACGTATATGTTCCCAATAATCATTTGCAACTTCAAAATTAGACAATTGCGGACGTATATTTTCTACAATTGTAAGTTTAATCCAGAATAGAACCAAAGCATTGTTGGTCCACCAATCTTTCATATCATTAGATTCAACATTCAATTGCACAATAGTACAATCCACATAACCGAATTTCTTCCTTGTCTTTAACGCCATCCGGAGGTTGCTGACCATTCGTTATAGTTCGAACCCTTTAACAGTGGTTGAAAAATTAGCGAGCCATATTTTCGCTCGAAGACAAATCATAGGGAGCAATTATCCGATGTTGTACCTCCACTCGATTGTTGTTGGCCATGGAACGTTTGGTTACCGTAAAAACAATCAAAGAAAGAGGAGAGGGCAAAGAATAGAAGGTAGAAAAAGATTAAGAAAATTAAGCAAGTATGAATTCTTACTTTGATACCATGACAAAAATCATTAGAATATAAGAACGATCTCTTTTGTTTATTCATATAAGATTGACTCAGGATATATTCATATTTGTTATACCTAATTCTCAGACTAAACACACTAGTAAAAAACCAAACTATACAAAGTTAAATATGGAATGAATCAGTAGCATAATATCGTAATATAAATTCGCATTTCACAATATGGACAACACTTTTTTTAATTGCACAAGTTCATTTACTTACATTTTTCTTTGAGTACTTGTTCGATTCAAATATTTTTATTTTTTGTATCAGATTCGATTTAGATCTTTTTTATTCGAATCAGATTTAGTACTACAACCTAAAATATCCTACAAATAAAATCAATTTGGATAATGTAATAGTTTAATTTAGGTAGTGTTGGGATATTGGGTAGATTCTTTTGTCTAGCTCTAATATTACGAATCGAGAAAAAAAAAAAAGAGAGTAAATTCCTGAAACACTAATTTAAATTATCCTTAAAAGAGACCAAAAAAGGAAGAAGAGGTGGTACAAATTCTGAAAAACAAGAGTCTCTTGAAACACAAATCAATGCAAAAGATGGAAAAAAACATAGTTCAATTTTATTATATATGATGAAACTCATCGGCTCGATTTATCTTGCACGAGACGAGAATGAGTGGTTCGCATGCATCCTCCTCCACCACCACCAGCATAGCATGGTGCAGTCACATTGGCTAAATACTTCCTCGGCAATCCCATTCCGAATCTTTTTCCTTTTCTTTCCCTTTTCTCCTTCTTCACCACGTTTCCTTCCTATTCGGATACAAACAATTTAACAAAGGTTATTCAGATATTCACAAAGCTTACCTAATTCAAACTTGGTTCGCTTATCAATTTTTTTTTTTTTTAAACTGATTTCGTCCGGTTTGGACTGGTAGAGTCAATATTTGCGGGCTAAGATCAAATGAATGATTTATAGATGAAACTTGATTTACCTCTTTTGGCTTTGTGGTGACGCTTTCTGTATCCATAGACTTTCTTGTGTCTTGTGCATCTTTCTCTACAAAAAGAGAATGAACAAATAATGAAGAACAGTAAAACCTATACAATAACTGTACTGTAGTTTTAATGAAAGTACGTATAATGTTTCTACCAATCATATTATACATACTTGATCACTTGCATGCATCCATAATTAATCAACGTCTGTAAAGACTAAAGATTGTTCTTTATTCCTCTATATATTTTTGTTTAGTACGTAACTAATTATATATTTATACGTAAAATAGTATAAGGACATGTGAATTTTTTACCTTGATCATCATCAGAATCAACATCGATGCAATAAACCCTAAAGCTTGGAGATCCATGACATATTATCCTCTCATCAAAGTTGCTCGTTCTTCCTTCGTCGTCGTCGTCGTCGTCATGATTAATATCATCATCCTTCTTAATATTTATGGTCTCGTCATCATGATTACTGCTATTGTCATCTCCTTCCTTGTTAACATTGATGGCCTCCTCATCATCATGATTTTCCTCTTTTTGCTTTTTAACAACCTCTTCCTTTTCCTCTTCCTCTTCCTTTGGTTCTTTAACATCATCTGATCTTGAAGAACTCTTCTCATAACTAACCTCTTCATTGTCTTCCACCAATTGATGAAGCGTCGGAGCCGGCTTAGCCGATGAATTCGAGCTGCCATCGTTCTCCTCCGTCTCTTCCCCGTCCTCGGAGGAGCCATGCCGGAGAAGCTCCTTCGTTGACAACGTCTGGCTTCCTTTCAAGACGTTTGCATGACTCTTTTTCTTCATCTCCTCTAACCTCCGTCGGAGAAGAGGACGCATTCCCGACGACGGAAGGGGCACATCGCCACCCTCAGCAGCCCTCGCCGCTGCCAAACCTCCCAACCTCGAGCCACCGCAACCCATATCAATAAACTAACAAATTAAAAATGGTGTAATAGCCGCCACCAAAGAGATCATACGGCGGCGGGTCTAGACAAAAGGGGAAAGTAGAGAAGAGATCCAATTAGTTGGGAGGCTGAAGAATGGAAGATGATACTTAGGAATCGGAGAAGAAGAAAGGAAAGAATGTGAGATTATTAAAGGGTTTGATTGGTTAATTAGTTGCAAATTATTTGCTAAATTTGGTAAATACTGATTTATTTAGCCAAATACATGAGTTGGTTCTTGTCTAACTGACATCTTCATTCTTGTTGTCAATGTTTTGACTTTTGCAGATAATTTTGATGACTAAATTTACTCTATTGGTTGAAGTTGTCACAAGAACATTCTTTTGTTTCAATCACAAAAATTGGTAAGCTAATATTCTTAAACTGATCGGATTTTTAAAATATGATTTCTTTTGCTTAAAATATTATCAGTAACAAATGATGTACAGTTTTGATCCTGAAACTTGATTGAATTTGTCAGCGTTTATTCTTGATTGTTTTGAAAGCGAAATGCGATTGAGAGTTTGTTGGCCCAGTTCGAGATTTCTTTCTACATTTGGGAGAGAAACAAAACCTCCATACTTTCACTATCTCAAGCTTAACCGATTGATTTTCGTATTACAGGTCAAAGACTAGAGAGATGAGCTTAAGTAGAGACGAAGAACTAAGGTGTGAAACCATTACGAGTTTGATTAAACTCATGGACTTCTGATGGGCTTTTGGCAAATAAGGCTTGTTCCATAAGATGTTTGTTGGGCTTGAGCATGGCCCAAGACGGAAACGGGAGCTGAGCAAAACAGCTCACAATCTCCACATTTTTGCTTCAGACCACTTCAACTCAACCTTCTGACCTAAAACGGCAATATCGAAACCTTGTCCGTGATTTGTAGAAACTCAGCCAAAACTTTGTCTTCTTCTTCGAATCTTCTTCTTCTTCCTCGTAACTCCCGATTTCTATGACCTAGAACCTGTAAACCAGGCACCAGCATGCAAGCAAAAAACGAAGAGACATTCCTCAAGCAAAAGGGGTAATATATCAAACAAAAGGTAAAAGATTTTAGAAAAATTCCTTTTATTTTGTAGATCCATAAGAGTTTAGCTGTTTTATGTTCTCAACATACAGTGTTTTCTTTATCTGCTTACTAACTTGAGTCTTTTCCCTTAAGTGAAGGATAAATCTAAGGCCGAATACGAGCATGAGTTCGAACCTTAAGATCTATATAGATCTATGCTTGAGAACTCCAGATATGGCAGTGAGCAAACAAGATCTTGGTACTGGCTTTTGGTATTCTTTTGATAGCTTCTTAGATAGATATGGTTGATTTCTTTCTTTATCTTAGTTTCCATGAATGTTTTGCATGTTGAGATGTTTCCGATTGAAGAATACTCTGCCTGAAAATGATCATGGGAGTGCCTGAAAATGATCATGGGAGTACTCCACCTGCAACTTAACAACTACTCAAAACACAACAACACTCATGAGGCCTCGGACAGGTATTGTACAAAGTAATTAACTTTTAACCAGTGTAGACTACAATAGAAAACAAATTTTGAATGTTTTACTAACAAATGTTTCCTTGTTTCTAATGCGAGAGAGAGAGAGAGACTTCCTTACACCGGATCTACATGAGGTCCAGTCGCCTGCTCAGGCGACATTCACTAGCTCTCGACAGAGCTCAAACTTTGGCCGAGGTAAGGCCTTAGTTAAGAAATCTGCCGGATTTTTGCTAGTGTGAATCTTGCTTAGGGTAATTGTTCCTTGTGCCACTATATCCCTGATAAAATGAAACTTGGTAGCAATATGTTTAGTCCTATCGTGAAAATTTGAATTTTTGGCTAGAGCTAAGGCACTTTGTGAATCACAATGGATTCTAACAGTGCCTTCGGCAAAGCCTAACACATCACAAATACATTTTAACCAAATGACCTCTTTCACAGCTGATGAAAGAGCCATATACTCAGCCTCAATGGTTCATAAGCTACAACTAATTGAAGACTAACCGAATTACCCCAAACTTTAAAGATAAAACCAGTTATTGATGTTCGTCTATCAAGATCAGTGGTATAGTCTGGATCACAAAAACCTTCAATATCAAAAACACTTGAAGCTTTGTTAAAAATCAAGTTAGTACCAAAAACACCTTTAAGATATCTCAGAATGTATTTTACCACCAACCAATGATCTCTTCCGAGTTTAGACATAAACATGCTAATAACACCTACTGGATGAGCAAGATCGGGTCTTGACCAGATCATGGGATACATAAGGCTTCCTACTACACTTGTATAGGGAACCTTCTCCATATGAACTGCTAAGCTTTTTAACCTGAAATGAGAAGTCATAAGAGTAGAAGTAGACTTACATTCTAACATACCAAAACATTTGAGAACATTTTCCAAATACTTGCTCTGAGATAGAATTAGGATCCCTTTCTTCTTGTCATGTATAATGTCCATTCCCATAATTCTAGCAGCTCTTTCCAAATCTTTCATTTCAAATTCCCTGCTCAGACTGTCTTTGATGATCCTTATTTCTGTCTAATTTGAGGATGCTATGAGCATATCATCGACATAGAGGAGAAGATATATGACCTTTTCTGTTCCCACATTTTTCATGTAGACACACGGATCGAAAACACTTCTGCGAAAATCTTCCTTTTTCATAAATGCATCAAACTGTAGATTTCACTGCCTAGGAGCCTGCTTTAAACCATAGAGAGATTTCCTTAGAAGACAAACCTTATCCTCTTCTCCCTTCTACTCAAAACCTTCGGGTTGATTCATAAAGATTCTTTCATTTAAATTTCCGTGTAGAAACGCAGTCTTTACGTCTAGCTGTTCTAGCTCATAGTCCATGTTTACTACTATAGATAAAATGATTCTGATAAAAGTGTGCTTAACAACCGGTGAGAAAATCTCGTATAGTCAATACCTTCCTACTAAGAATATCCCTTAGCTACAACTCTAGCTTTGAGTCGTTGCTTTTCAATTCCTGGAATCCCTGGTTTTAGCTTGACTATCCATTTACGACCAACTATTTTCTGATTCTTAGGTCTTTCATCTAAATCCCACGTATGATTNTACAACTCTAGCTTTGAGTCGTTGCTTTTCAATTCCTGGAATCCCTGGTTTTAGCTTGACTATCTATTTACGACCAACTATTTTCTGATTCTTAGGTCTTTCATCTAAATCCCACGTATGATTCTTTATTAGGGAGTCCATCTCATCCTTTGCAACACTTAGCCAATACTTCCATTTCTTGCTCTTATTTGCATCAGTAAAATATTTTGGTTCTTCAACTTCCATATCCTCTGCAACAGATAGAGCATAGGCAACAAAATTAGGATTCGAGAACCTAGATGGTTTCTTAACATTTTCCCTTCGTTCTTTGTCACGAGTTATAATATAATTGTCTAGATTTGTCTCGTTTCTTGTTTCTATTTCATCATCTTGATCTGAACCTTATGAACTTTTTGAGTCTGACAAAGACGATTGTGTGCGTGAATCTACCTGATGATGAATAGCTCCACCTTGAGCTGAAGTTTCACCTGTCTCATAAGTGCTTTCCTTCTAGTTTTTCTTCTTCTCATGATTCTCATCCTTTTTCATGTAAAGCTCTTCTTCGTGAAAAACAAAATTCCAATTAGTAGTGCATATCTTTTTTGTAGGAAGCCACACTCTATATCCTTTAACTCCAAATGGATATCCCATGAAGATTCTTTTACTAGCTCTAGGATTAGTCTTTTCTTGAATAGTATGAAAAAATGTTGAACATCCAAATCTCCTTAGGTTTGATAGCTTAATCTTGTGCCCTATTCATTTTTCTTTTGGAACTTCAAACCCGATGCTTGAGTTTGGTGTTCTGCTAATAAGGTAAACAGTTGTAGAAGTCGCTTTCGTCCAAAAATCTTGTCCCAAACTTGTTTTAGCTAGCATGCTTCTAACTCTGTCCATGATAGTTCGATTCATTCTTTCTGAGACACCATTTTGATGTGGTGTATACGTGCATGTTCTTTGTCTTTTTATCCCATAGCTTTTACACAATTCGTCAAATCTGTTGTTGCAGTATTCCAAACCGTTATTTGTTCGTAGGTACTTGATCTTTTTTCCCATGTGAGCTTCAGTCTCTTCTTTCCATTCTTTGAACTTTAGAAACGCCTCATCCTTAGTCTTTAAGAAGTATACCCAAACTTTCTTTGAGTATTCTTCTATAAAACTGATGAAGTATATTGCTCCTATATTGCTCCCACAAATGTAATCTAGAGCATCCTTTGTAGTGTGTTTAGCTTTAGGAAAGCTTTGCTTGTGCGACTTCCCCAACACATATCCTTCACAAAACTGAAGATCCCCGATTTCATTCTTCGGAACATAGCCCTTCTTGACTAGGATTTCCAGATTCTTATTGCTTATGTGCTCAAGTCTTGAATGCCAGATTTTGGTCAGTTTATCCCTAGACGACTCAAGGAGATTAATTTCTGCTCTTGGCACAGTGCCTTGAAGATAGTACAAGCCACCAGTGTACTTTCTCGATATCACCTTCCTTTGATCTTTGTAGAAAGTCACAGTGTAGTTACTACTTTCGTACTTAGTTCTCCAACATCGCATAGGATATTAGATTCTGCTCATTCCAGGCATGTACCTCACTTTAGAGAGAATCACTATTGATTTGTCTGGATCTACAATTTTAATCTTTTCAATACCTTTGACTTGACTGTGAGAGTTGTTTTCCATTAAAACTTTGTTCCCATTGAACTCATGTAGGTCGAACATAACATCTTTGTTTGGTGTGATGTGAAACGTGCATCCGAAATCCCGAATCCATTACCCATTGATCTTTAGCATCTTGAGTGCTGACTGTTAGGGCTAGAAGCTCAGATTCAATGACAACCAACTTAGCAGTATTCACTTCCTTCTTCTGACCTTTGTCAAGACAATCGTTCTTCCAGTGATCTGACTCTCCACAAATGAAGCACCCATCTGTCTTTTCCTTAGAGTACTTAACTTTAGGCTTTGATTTCCCACGACTCTTGTTCTTTCCTTTTCCTTCATAAGATTTAGTGTTTCCTTTTTTGAACGTCGTGTTGGATTTAACATTTGACTCAATGTACAGACCTTCAGCTGTTTTCTTGCCTTTGTTTAGAAGGCCATTTTGTCTTAACTCGGCTTCTTTAGAGTAAGTCGCTGTGACAACTTCACTTAAAGTGAGAGTTTCTTTTCCCGTACCATACTAAAGTGTATGAACAAGTTGATCGTATTTAGGAGGTAGGCCAAAAAGACATATCTTCCTCTATGGACTTGGCTTCTTCCATCTTGTAACAAGAAAATTGCTTCTTTAAGAAGAATAGATTCAGTAAAGACTTTGTTTGGTAGTCACGTTCCAGTGCCTTCCACATACCCATAACAGACTTTTTACCCATGATCTTCCTCATAATCAAATTGTTGAGGCGGTGCCTACGAGACTTCTCACCTGTAAGTCTCTTGTTGTCTTCTTTTTCAGATCAAGCTTATTTTCTGCTACATCTTTGTTCTTTGAGTCTTCTGACTCATCTTTCTCTTCTTCTTGTAGAACCTTAAGGAGACCTTGGACCTCAAGTTGACCAAGAAACTTGTACTTCCACATACCGAAGTCTTCTTTCCCATCAAACTTTTCCATCTCAAATTTACCATGAGTTGGTTCCATGTTTTCTTATTGTTCTTTAAACTGTTTCTTTTAGGTTTCCTAGAGGAGAGATGGATACCTGAGACGGGATGAGACAGTACCTGATACGAGCTTTTGGTTCCTGAAGATTCGCTTTGACCTTCACCTATCAATGAGCAATCCCCGTCGACTGAGATTCCCTTCAAGCGCTTGATCAGATGTGCTTCTTCACCCTTTACTTTCTTTTTGATTTAGAACAACCTATTGTGATATGCCTGGAGATGCTCTGATACAACTTGTACAATTTCGATCTTGAAACTTGATTGAATTTGTTCTTTGAAATTAGCGTTTGTTCTTGATTACTTTGAAAGCAAAAATGCGATTGAGAGTTTGTTGTCCCAGTTCGAGATTTATCTCTACATGTGGGAGAGGAACAAAACCTCCATGCTTTCACTTTCTCAAGCTTAACCGATTGATTTTCGTGTTACGGGTCAAAGAGGAGAGAGATGAGCGTAAGTAGAGATGAAGAACTGAGGCGCGAAACCGTTACAAGTTTTATTTAAATTGGTGGACTTCTGACGGGCTTTTTGCGAATAAGACTTGTTCCAGAAGATGCTTGTTGGGCTTGAGCACGGCCCAAGACGAAAATAGGAGCTGAGCAAAACAGCTCACAAATGATTATGTTAATTCGTTATTTCCGATTAATAACGTTATTTAAAATATTTATTAGTAAAATATCTTAGTTGCTGATTTAAATGGTAATTTTTAGCCGTTTGGGAACAATCGATAAAACTGGTAACTTTACTTGTTAATTTCTTAGAAAAAAAACCAGACATGAACTGATATTTATTTTTGGTTTCCGTAAGAACAATGGGGAAGAAAGAAAGAAGTACAAAAAACGACATATTTTAGGTATAAAACCATCAAATTTTGAAAAGGCAGGGAAAAAGCAGGGACATATTTTATCTCTTTTTCATAAAAATATCATTAATTTCATCTATTTTAGTTAATCAAAAATCATACTGCATAATATTAATGATTTTAAATTTTAAATTTTTACATTGAAAATTGAAAACATCACTTAAAAACAAAAATAAAAAGTTAAAACATCTCTATAATAGAGCAACGGAGGAAGTACTTATAAGGTTAATGTGGCATGCTAGTTTAAACCGAGACATGTCAATTCTATAATCTTTCCTAACTAAATATGGAAATATTCGAAAAATATTGGTTTCATCAAGACGCAAAGGTCTCGGAAGACAATAGGAGAAATCAAGCTTCTTCGTTTTCATTTAGACGTTGCCTAACATTCTAACCAATATACTTAGTTATGTGGCCCCCTTTTTTCTGGCTTGTGGTCACCGGCTTTGAACAACTTCTTCGCCATCAGAATCGTCGGAAACCTGCTCACCATCCTCATCCTTCTCCTCCTCCATCTCTTTCTCATTGTTTTCTTCCTTCACCACCACCTTCACCGCTCTCCATTTCCCTACCTCACCCTTTAAACCACGAAAGACATTGACATAATTAATTAACTCGAGACTATTAGACCATGTACATTGGTGGGGTTCTTAATTTTCCATATAAGAATATTTTATTAAATTTAATTGAAGAAAGAGAGAAAAAGTTTGTATAGTTGGTGAGAAAGAAATGAAAAAAATGCACACGCATTTTTCATTGATCAATTTATTCATTTTTTCTCTTCTTCCAATAAGAAAACGCCACGTTGAGGTTCTAAACAGTATTCAAAAACTCTAGTTATAGAACTGATTGTACAATTTTAATTCTTCATTTCATTTTTTTTAAATCAAAAATATATTTTTAGAACTTCTCCAGATCCTCTATTGTACATGCTCTTACAAACAAACACATGTGGAAGTGGAATATGTCCGAACTGAATCAAGAAGCGACAAGTGTGACTCACCTTAGGGAGAGAGCAGCTAGTAGGTCTAGTAGGTCTCTACTTCTTTTCCTTTTATATACTTTTTAAATGTCGACCATAAAAAAAAAATCATTTTAATTACTAGTAGTATTGATTTGAGGATATAAATTAGAAACATTATTGAAACATAACTCGCACTGGTCTTACTTTTGTTTAATAAAAATGCGAGGATCGTGCTAATAGTTAAATTGTTTCGCATGTACCCATGCAGTCAACATTCTTAGGATTTTGAATATGAAATTCGTACTAAGTAAAGTATTTTTTTCTCATATGTGATAAAGGTAATTAAGTTTTCTACCAAAGATTTCAAAATGGAATAATGTAGGTTTAAGTAGTTACAATAGATCCACAATGTTTACTCACCATTATTACATTGTTAAAATTACTTGACTAACAATTGACCAATAACTAAATTTAAATATTTGAAAAATTTAATATTGTTCATATATTTATATACAGGAACGTATTTAACTTAGAAGTGCTTAGGATGATACAAATATATCTAGAAAGAGAGTCCAAGTCGATCCCAACCTTAATAAAGATTTAGAGAGGCTGACTTAACGAGCAAGTTATGAGGTGTTTGACAAAACTCAATCTTCCTTCTACTCATCTTATTCACTTTCTTTATATTGCCATTATTTTAGTTAAATTATTGTATTATGCTTTGCCTTTTTATCCACCTTTTCTTTTTAACGATCCCAAAGTTCACCAAACCAAAGTTCTTGTTATTTTTATTTTTGGCTTTTCAACTTTCCCGCATCAGACTTTAGAATTTTACAAATAGCATTTAGGTTTTTCTCTCTTTTTCTATAATTTTTAATACACTAGAAGTAAGTTACACTAATTTGTCTTTTCAAAAATAAGAAAAGAAAAATGAAATGGAATAAAGACATTATACATATGGTTGTTTCGGAATGACGCACGCCTGTATCTCTTTCACTGGTGCACGCCTGTATCTCTTTTATTGGTGTACGCCTCTCTCTCTTTTTTTCGCGTCCTCTCTCTCTTTGAAATGTTCTTTCTCTTCTTCACATAAAAATAAAATATTAATAAAATTATGTTCTCATATATATCTCTGATAAACATGGTCTTAGTTATAGTTCAACGTTTATGAATTTTGATCTTACTAATGAAATTCATTGTTATTGTTTCAAAGATTCTATTATTTTTAATAAAATTTATTAATAATTGGTTTGATTATTTTAAAAATATATTTACTCATGTTTAGTTTTTTTTATTATATATTATGTAATTATATTAAAATATAGTATTATCGGGATATAAATTTTAACAATCGTAGCACATAAAACAAAACTTCTAAAATACTATTTATATCTCTTGTATTTTTAAACCTATTATAAAAATCATTACTTTTGAATATTTTGAATACATAAAAATATTTACAAATTTGATAGATAACTCTGCAAATTTAACAAATCTTTTAATTCTAAAAATAAATCAATTTAATATAAATTCAACTCTCACTATCTTCTCTTCACTTGTTAACAATTCCCTGAATTTTCAATATCTATCATTCTGTTATTTGATAAATCAATGACAAAGCTTTATTTTGTTATATATTTAGAATCAGACGTTTTACTCCTCATTCACAGCAATTTGGATTGGGTACTTTTCTTCACCTCGAAGATGTGCCTTTTCATTTCTTTTACTTATTTTTTTTATGACTTATTTTGGCCACAACAGGTCGACCTAATAACCAAATATTTTCATAATGAGAGGACAAACAACGTTTTCACGGGGAATTGATGCTCTCGCCTGATAAAAAAGTGCAGGTACAACACTACCGTTTGAACCAAAGACCCTTCTTCATTTCTTTTATTTGTTTATATTCAAATTTTCCTTTTACTTTAATTTTTTGATGATTTAGCGACAATGCTTAAGCGACAACATATAAATGAATGAGAAAACCATTTTTTATAACATAATGTTGTCGATTGATAAATGACAAATTGATATGATTCAAGTCTAATCTTCGGGTTTAATTGTTTTAAATTTGAACACAATTAAGTCTTAGAAAGAAAACAAAAAGGATATATAAATAAAATAGTTGACATGAACATCTAAAGTAAAAACTTAAATGATCTCATGATTCTAATCTAAGATTTAAAGTTTTGAATTAGTTTGCAGTTTTTTTTCTTTTTTCGATAAGGCTATCTACAATGATTTCAACTTTCAACATCCTCTTTTTTACTCCACCTCATTTTCTCTTTCTTCCACATCATTATTCAATACTTATTTAACATTTATTCACTACAATAATTTGTTTAATAAATTCAACACCTTACTCCACCACTTTTATTTCATATATTATAATTTTTTCTATATTATATTTTTGTAATAATATATTATAATAGTTTATCTATTGATTTTAAATTATAAAAACACTATCTAATTTCTTAAACAATAATATTTCTTTANCACTCCACCACTTTTATTTCATATATTATAATTTTTTCTATATTATATTTTTGTAATAATATATTATAATAGTTTAGCTATTGATTTTAAATTATAAAAACACTATCTAATTTCTTAAACAATAATATTTCTTTATTTTTTCTAGATTTTTTATAAATATATTCTGAGAAATAAAAAATATAAATTTATTATTAAACAAATTATGTTACAATAAACATAAAATACAATACATTATACAATACATTAAAATTCTTTTAAATAATATTTTTTCTTTCTTATTTAATTTTGTAATTTTTTGCAAGTATTGAAAAAGCAATTTATAAAAACATGAGGTGTTAGAGGGATTATTGTTATAATTCATTTAATAAAATATACAATTTTTAATAAGTCTAAATCAAATAAAACAAGTTTCTATATATATAGTTTTTAAAATGTTGAATTTTGGTATAGAAATTAAAATGTAAAAAAATATTTTTGGTATAAAAATCAAAATGTAAAAAACTATGTTTGCTATGAAATAATTGATTTTAATAAATTTTTGTGAAAAGATATTAATAATATTAATTAACAATAACTAAATACATAACACATGTCTTTAATCTTAAAAGAAAAAATCTTGTTCAACCAAAATTTGACATGTGACAACGTGGGGCCAGAAAGTAGAAGATTTAACATGTTGAAATAATTCAACACCAATTAATCTACGTCATTTTCAACACTTTTATTGGAGAGTTTCAACAGTTGAATGTGTTATTCAACACTACCATTGTAGCTAGTCTAATGCATATAAAAACTAAAATTCAATCTTAAGATAACATAACAACTAAATTAACACAAACTAATATATATCTTAATTGTCTTGAATTAGTTGGCTAAAAACATAAACTTTACACACAAAACAATAGTAGTTGTGTGGAGACAGCATATTAAACTAAGGTCTTGTTTAACCAAGAGAAGCAAGATTATTATTCACAAGACTGTTGTAATAGTGGCTAGGATCCTATAAAACTTCGTTGGTGCCATTTTTTGTTTTGGTTCCAAGTACTAAAGATACTAGAGTACTTCATATATGTTTAAATCATGTCCATTTAAATTCGATTTGTTTAGATTTATTTATATTTATACCCGTTAAAACTTATATATATTAAATTTGTTAAGACTCAAAAAACCCATTTAGGTCCACAAAACCCTTTTAACATTTATGAATATTTATAGGACTTATGATATGTTAGCACACTTTTTTCAAACATATTAGACGTTAGCACACTTTCAAAATAAAACACACTTTCCACTTTTGATTTTACTATCTTACCCCCTAACTAAACTCATAACAAAACAATCTAACTCAACGAAACAATAAAAAAACAGCTCTTCATCTAACTTTCTTCCTTCTTCTAAGTCGAGAACCACCTTAAGAAAAAAACAATTTCATTTTTTAAAATCACAAAAACCTATTTCTCTCTCTCAATTTTTCCTACATCGTCTCTCCTCTCAAATTTCTTCTTCTTCTGATTTTAACGGTCGATGAA
>OVAO01001567.1:0-14822 GCA_900406285.1 Biscutella auriculata
AAAGAGAGATTGAAGGATTTTCATGTGATCTCTTTTCCATCAAAGGGATCATCAAAGCCAAAGGGGTTAAGTAAGGAGAAAATCAACAGAAGTATTTGCTCTCTTAAGAAGCCATATCAAAGCATGGATCAAGGTTAGTGTTTTTTCTTTCTCATAGAAATCACTAGGGTTGAATTAAATTGAATCTAGAGATTTTGGGACAGATTTCATAATAGAAATCATTAAGAAGTTTACATGTGGTATCNTAAACTCTAATCAAACTTACAAGTTACAAACATTTTTCAGAGAAACAATAAGACAATTAAATTAGTTCACTCTCTTTTCACAAGTTTAAGAAACTTGATTTGTTATGAGCTATATTAATTTATGTTACATCCATTTATCTGATTTATATTGAAGAATATGAAGGAGTATTGTCCAATGAGTCTATATAACACCTCTTATAAGATTATTTTCAAGATCTTAGCTAATCGTATAAAGCCATATCTAAATACAATTGTGTTCGACTTTGAGTCTGCTTTTGTTTTTGGGTGTCAGATTGGAGATTATATTTTGCTTGCTCACAAAGCTTTGCATTCCTTCTCTACGAAAACGTCAAAAGAGCAATAACGTAGCCTTAAAGGTGGATATTAGTAAGGCGTGTGATAAGCTGGAGTGGCATTAAATTGAAGAGATCATGACTCTTTTTGGGGTTTGCTCCTCAATGGATTGTTTGGGTAATGCAATGTCTGTAAACTGTATCTTATCAAAACCTAGTTAATGGAGTGCCTTCTGAGAAGATTTATCTGACTAGAGGTATTCGTCAGGGTGATCCTTTGTCCCCATATCTTTATATTCTTTGTACGGAAGACCTTACAACTCTTCTAAGACATTACTAACAACAGGGTACTTATAGAGGGTATAAAATTGCTCTGATGCTCACCCATCTTCTGTTTGCGGATGACTCACTGATTTTCAGTAGTGCTACGCTTCAAGACTGTGAGATGTTAAAATCTATCCTCCACATATATGGCCAACTATCCAGTCAACAACTCAACCCTCATAAGTCCTGTTTGCAATTCAGTAAGGGTACTCCGACTATTCTTCAATTGCAAATACAACATATCTTTGGTATTCACAAATCGGGGGGGGGGGGGGGGGGGTTTTAATAGATTTTTGGGGTTTCCGGTTGAGTTGAGAGTTTCCAAAGAGGGGGGTTTTTGTTNAGCTTTTGGTTATTTGCTCCAAAGGATGAGGAATAAGTTAACCTCTTGGAATATGAAATTGCTTTCGCAAGCAGGAAGGGAAGTACTTATTAAATCAGTGCTTCTTGCCTCTTCTCAATATGCGATGAGTTTTTTCCTTTTATCGCAATTGATCATAAATGAAATGAATATGCTCATTCGAAAGTTCTGGTGGACGGGTCAGGAGGGTAATCAAGGCATTAACTGGCTCTCGTGGGATCTCTTGACAACCAATAAGATGGAAGGTGGTCTTGGATTCCAAGATTTGCATGATTTTAATGTTGCCCTATTGGCCAAGCAATCCTGGAGAACTTTATCTAACCCCCACTCAACCTTGACATGGGTTCTTAAAACGAAATATTTCAACAAATCAGATTTTATGGATGCAAGAATTGGTCACCATAAGTCATGTTTGGCGAAGTCTTTTAGCGGGTCGGGATCTGCTTAAAGATCATGTTTACTGGAAAATAGGGGATGATGCCTCAGTAAATGTATGGGAAGATAAATGGATCCCCAATACTACCGTTCTTCCTCATTCAGCAGGATCCACAATATATACAGCTGCGTATAGCTCTGGCAGTTCTGCATACCCAAATATGAAAGTTAAGGACCTCATCCAGACTCACAGTGGTACTTGGAATGCTTCCATCATATCCCATCTTATGGATCCCGTTGTTGTTCCCCGGGTTTTAGCTCTTCGGCTATCAAATGTTCCTCGTATGGACTATTCAGTATGGGATCAAACTCAGATAGGTTCTTATTCGGTTATGAGTGGTTATAAGGTGCAACACCAAGCAAGAACAAACTCTTCTATGAGCTCTTCTTCGTAGCAAATCCTAAATACTTTTTCCAAATCTCATTTTAGACATATGTGGAGATGTAATGCCCTTCAAAAGATTCAAATTTTTTTTGGAAAGCTATATACAACGCTATCCCGACTTTGAACAACCTTTGAAGCAGGGGCATTAAGTTAGGGGATTATGCCTTATATGTGGTGATTATAATGAAACAACTTTACAATGTCTCTTTCGATGCAGATTGACTCGAGAGATATGGGACTTAGCCCCTGTGGCTAAGCCTGAGCCTTTCTATAACGTAGGATCTGTAGTGAAAATTATTCGAGATTTTCTTGATATCCAATCGTCTGTAGAAAACAAATCGTTATTCCTTTTTATACTTTGGCATATCTGGAAATCTCGCAACTCTTTTGTTTTTATAGGTCGCAAGTTGAGTATTTCGCACGTTATTTAGAAAGTTATTGCAGATCATAGTGCTTGGGAGGAAGCAAATGCGGGGGAGATGGATTGCATACACTTGGAACCTTCTCTGCCTACTCAGTCTCTTGTTGTACTGGAAACGATAGTTTCAAATGTGCAGCAAGGTAAAATATGTTTGGTGGATGCTTCATGGGTGTAGCAAATACGAACCAATACAACAACCTAAACTTGAGCTAAACGCGGATAACAAAACGCTCTCTCTAAGATCAATAAAGATGAACGTTAACAAAGAACACGAACGAGACAATATATTTATAGAGTTCCCCTTTGAACCGGGTACATCTCTCTTTGGGTTCTTTCACTCGAAAATTCACTATCTCTCTTTGTGATTGCGATTACAAATGATGTCTCTCTCTGTTTCTTGTTACAGAGAAGAATACAGAGCAAAAAGAAGAAGAAGAAGAAGTGTTCGTTAAAGCCGTTGCAACCAGCTTACAAACAAGCTACTAATGGGCTTCTCTTAACTCTGAAAGGCCCAATAAGGTTTCAACCCGACAAATCTCCACCTTGAAACGAAAACCTTCTAAAACTACAAAACACTGGCTCTTCGCTTTCTTCAACATACAAACACCCTGAATACAAACCCTTATTCTAATATGAAGAAACGCAACTGACCGATGAGCTTCAAGCTTGAACCGATAATCCCAACGAAGACATACCCGAAACCACCGGTAAGAACTTGCAAGCCTTCGACCTTCTGTCTTCCATCCATTGATTTGACTGAAAGATGACGAATCTAAACCTGCGAGCTTAAGCGGATAAGATGTTCAGCCTCTGCAAACAGTCGCCGAACTTGATACCAAGTAACACTTTGGTCAACATATCTACTAGATTAATCGAAGTATGAAACTTTTGCACTGATACTTCTCGTTGAGCTATTATTTCCCTGATGAAGTTGTATTTGACTTGAATGTGCTTCGTCCTTTCATGAAACTTATTATTCTTTGCTAGATAGATCACACTTTGAGAGTCACGGTTTATGCTTATGGATTCTTGCTTAAATCCTAGCTCAGAACATATGCCTCTTAGCCAAATGGCTTCCTTAATAGCCTCTGATAACGAAATATACTCGACTTTTGTAGTAGATTAGGCCACGATCTTTTGTAATCATTACCTCCAACTTATAGTATTTCTTCCTAGAGTAAATACTTAACATGAAATAGATCTTCTCCTGTCTAAATCAGCTGCGAAATCAAAATCACAGTAGCCAATAATCTTGAAATCTGATTGCTTTGTGAATGTTAGACATGTTTTTGAAGTAGCTTTAACATATCTCAGTATCCACTGAACTGCTAAGCAGTGTTCTTTTCCTGGTTTTCCCATGTATCTGCTGACTATGCCTACTGCGTATGCCAAGTTGGGTCTGGAACCAACCATTGCATACATCAAGCTACCAACCACACTTGCATGAGGTATGTATTCCATTTCCTTTCCCTGTTTTTCTTCTTGTTCTGCAGATAAGGCCTTAAGTTTGAAATGAAACCCGTGAGGGGTATTGACTAATTTGCAATCTAACATATTGAATGTTTGTAGAGATTGTTTGAGATAGTTTCCTTGTGATAGAGTTAGGCTTCCTTTAACCCAATCCTTGATTATTTCCATCCCTAAGATTTTCCTTGTCTGACCTTAATCTTTCATTTCAAACTCTGTGTTAAGTAACTTCTTTAGCTTCTTAACTTCTGACATATCTTTAGTTGCGACTAACATATCATCCACGTAGAGAAGTAAGTAGATCATGTCTTTAGCTTCCTTTCCCTTAAAGTAGACACACATATCATATTCACTTCTCTTGAATTTTTGTTTAATCATAAACTCATCAAATCTATGATTTCACTCCCTTGGTGACTGCTTCAACCTGTATAATGACATTTTTAACAAGCAAACCTTATTCTCTTGACCCTTCTTAACATATCCTTCTGGTTGTCTCCTGTAGATAGTCTCATGTAGGATTCCATGTAGAAAAGTCGTCTTGACATCTACTTGCTCCAATTCCATGTCAAAGTTAACAATTGCAACCAATAGAAGCCTTATAGAAACATGCTTTACCACTAGAGCGAAAACTTAATTATAGTTTATCCCTTAAATATGAGCAAAACCCTTTGCCACTAATCTTGCCTTGAACCTCCGTTTTCTTCTTCAGTCATCCTCGGTTACAGTTTGAATATCCACTTACACCCAATAACTTTATGATCTTTTTGTTCATCGACTAGTTCCTAAGTTAAGTTCTTCATTAAGGATTCCATTTTCTCATCCATTGCTTGTTTCCACGTTTTTACTGCTCTCTTAGGGATTCTCCATATGACCTAGGTTCCTCTATTTCCATTATCTTAGCACTAGCTAGAGCATAGGCTAAGAAATCAGCATCATCAAATCTAGACGGAGGTTTATGTTCTCTTCTCTAAAAATCTCGAGCCAAAACATATTCACTGCTGTTCTCAACTTCAGATTTTTCCTCATGATCACTCGAATCATCTGACTCAGAACTTTCACTTTCTGAAGCTGTTCCACCTAAACCTGGTGCCTCCTCTTGGTTTCCTGATATCTAATCTGGTTCCACCATAACTTCTTTGAATGAGACTCTCTTCTTGGTCTTTATTCCTTTTATTTCTTCACTTGCCTCTGAAGTTTTTTGAAAGTCTTTGAAGACGGTTCCTTCGTCAAACCTTACATCTTTTCTTATAACCACTTTTCCTTCATCTACTAACCAGGTTCTATAGCCTTTTGTTCCTTAAGCATAACCCAAAAATACTCCTTTTGTAGCTCTAGGATTGATCTTATCTCCAACTGTATGAACATAAGATGCACATCACAAACTTTCTTAGATGTTTACAGGCTTGCTTGTCTTTTATCCAAATTTCCTCTAGAACTTCCATGTTAATCGATGACGTAGGTGATCTGTTGATGATGTAAATTGTCGTTGACGCTGCTTCTGTCCGAAAGTATCCACCTAAACCTGTTTCAGATGACATACACCTTACCTTGTCCATAAAAGTCCGATTCATTCTTTCTTAAACCCCATTCTGTTGTGGCGTATAAGGACATGTCTTATGTATTTTGATTCCAGATTTTCTATATAAATCATAGAACTGCTTGTTGCAAAAATCTAACCCGTTGTCAGTCCGCAAAAATTTAATCTTCTTCCCCGTCTGATTTTCTACAAGAACCTTCCAATCAACAAACTTTTGAAACGCTTCTCCTTTAGTCTTAAGGAAATAAATCCCTACTTTCTTCAAGTGGTTATCAATAAAGGTTAGAAAATACTGACACCCCAAAAGACTTGGAGTAACATTTTGAGAACCCCATAAGTCAGAATGAATGTAGTCAATAATTTCTTTAGTGACATGTTTAGCTTGTTTAAAGCTCTGTTTATGAGATTTGCCCATTGTACACCCTTCACAAAACCCAAATGGCTTAGTATCTTCATTCTTGAGATATCCCTTCTTGGCTAACTCTTTCATTGCTGCCTGACTCATATGAGCTAACCTTGAATGTCATAGCTTCATAGAACTGATGTCTTGATGAGACAAACTCACTTCAGGTTCTCTAACTCTTCCTTGTAAGTAGTATAGGCCGTTTTCATACTTTCCAGTTATTACCTTAGTGCTTCCTTTGTATAAATGAACTTCAAAATCTTTCCCATTGTAACTGCATCCAGATTTCTCAAGTTGACCGTATAACCATATGAATTATCGTCTGTAATCTTTTCCATTCCCTTCACATCGTAATACATACCATTTCCCATCATTACTTGATTCCCTTCAACTTCTTTGAAATATGTTAAAAGGTCATTTCTCGAAGTTATATGGAATGTGCATCCTGAGTCTAGAATCCATTCTGCTCCTGAATCATGCACGCTAACAGTCACATCAATAGGTTCAGGGAGCTTAGTAGCAACATTAGCTAAGCTTGATCTGTTGTTGTATTGATTTCCTTGTTTCTTCTGTGGACAGTCTATTTTCCAGTGACCTTTTTCACCACAAACCCAACAACCTTTGGTCGTAGTTTTAGGTTTGTACTTAGACCTTCCTTTACTTTGTTGTCTGCCCTTGTTTCCTCTTTTCTCATTTCTCTTCTCTTGCCTTCCTCTTGTTTCAACATATAGGCCTTCTACCTTAGGCTTTGAACTGGACAACCGTTTCTACTGTTTTAGTTCCACCTCCACTGAATACGCTGTCGTAACAACCTCAGTAACTGAGAGAGTATCCTTTCCTGGTCCATACTGAAGTAAATGCCCAAGATGATCATATGTTGGAGGCAAGGCAGATAGAATTTGAAAAGCTTGGTCTTAATCGTTTACGTGTATGTTTACACTTGCCATGTCTTGAATTAGTTTCAAGAACACATCAACATTCTCTTCGATGGATTTATCCTCTTCCATCTTGTAGCATGAGAATCTCTTCTTGAGATAGATTATGTGTGGCAAAGACTTGGTTTGATAATCTTTTTCAAGTGTTTTCCACATACCTAGAGTTGTCTTCTCTCCCATTATCTTTCTTAGGATAATATCACTAAGACACGTTGTAAACAGACTCCTGACCCTTCGATCCTTAGCTAACCAGTTAGGATATATCTTGTCTTCAGTCTTCTTTTCAACCTTTTTATCTGTATCATCGTCCTTCTTTTCCTTTTCTTGCTTCGTTATGTCTTTTTCTTCCAGTATCGTCAACAACCCTTGAATCTCGAGTTGACCCATAAACTTGAATATCCACAAGCCAAAATCTCCTTTTCTGGCAAACGTTTCAATCTCAAACCTTCCATGTGTAGGATCCATTTTCTTGGTGCCTGCAACTTTCTTAGGTTTATTACTGCAGATAACAAACTCAGAATTTAAGTTCAGGTTTAAGTCAATGAATGTACACAAATTTGATTTCGAGAAGAACTTAGTATGAAGAGATACATGACTAAATTATGTTTTACTTGAACTTAATGAAATGAGATCAGTATTGTGATTATGAAACTCTCTGATGTTCTAGATAGTCGTAGATTCGAATATGCCCGCTTTCTTTATTAAACGCTTTGATCTTGAAAGCCTTTCTCTGATGACGCTAATCCTTTTCCTTATATCTTTCAGGTATCCTACTGGTTTCGCATCTTTGGATCTTTTTATCAGCAACCTTGGTGCTCTGATACCATTTGTAGCAAATATGAACCAAGACAACGACCTAAACTTGAGCTAAATGCGGATAACAAAACGCTCTCTCTAAGATCGAACAAGATGAACGTAAACAAAGAACACGAAAGAGACAATAGATTTATAGAGTTCCCCTTTGAGTCAGGTACATCTCTCTACGGGTTCTTTTGCCCGAAAATTCACTATCTCTCTTTGTGATTGTGATGACAAATGATGTCTCTCTTTGTTTCTTGTTACAGAGAAGAATACAAAGCAAAAGGAAGAAGAAGAAGAAGTGTTTGTTAAAGCTGTTGCAACCAACTTATAAACGAGTTACTAATGGGCTTCTCTTAACTCCGAAAGGCCCAATAACCAGAAGAAGGCTTTAAGCATGTTAAGGATTTTGTCTTCAACCCGACAATGGGGAAATGATCAATACCCCATCAGAGTTGTATGTATTGTAAGTGAGAAGGCCCGATCATCAATGAAGTCCATGTAATTAGGGTTTTCAGATTTAGATTTATTATATATTCATGTTGTGGAAGCATTTTATGCTGCTTTTGCATCTATCTTCAATATCAATCAAAATCTATTTTGTTATTGGTGACAACATTTTTTTTTTTTTTGGTCTCTTTCCATTTATTATTTCTCAATAAAGTTCATTGAGTTATTTCTATCTTACTTAGGTTTGTTCACATGGTATCAGAACTTCAGTCGATCTCTATGGGTTTGAGATGAACGCAAAATCCAGAAACATTCTTGGAAGATGGCATAAACCAGAAGCAGTGTTTGAAAGAGGAGTCTATGGCGTTAAGAGCTTTATGTGAAGCTTGGTGCTCGCGTCTGCCACAAGAAAGAATACATAAAAGGATCTGACGTTCAACAACAGAAAAGAAGGCCATAAGAAGGCCAAATCTGTGAAAAAAAATGGTGAGCAATGAAGAGTCAAGCGAAGAAACTGTAACTTCGATGCCAAAGGAAAGAAGTCGAAAGCCTAAAAAAAAATGTGTTTGCCCTCTTTGCATCAACAATGAGGTAAATGAAGATGGGATCCACAACTTGAACAAGCAATCTATCTACATGGGAATGCAAATAACGTGTTTGTCAAAATGTCACAGTGAAGACATTTTTTTTATGGAATCTAAAGTCTATGGGATCTTATCAAGGTTGAATGGTTATAAAAAACCTATGAGAGATTAAAACTATAATTCTCCAAGTATCAAAAGAATACCTCTGAGAGAATAAAGCTAGATCTCCAAATATAGACCAAAAACTTGCATAAGGTTTCAAACTTGGATCGGTTGATATATCTCCACCCGATGCCAAGTTTGCGGGGGAGTGTAAGTGAGAAGGCTCAATCATCAATGAAGTCATTGTAATTAGGGTTTTCAGATTTAGATCTATTATATATTCATGTTGTGGAAACATTATATGCAGCTTTTTCATCTATCTTCAATATCAATCAAAATCTATTTTTTTCTTGGTGACAACATTTTTGATTTCGGTCTCTTTCCATTTCTTATTTATCAATAAAGCTCATTGAGCTATTTATATCTTAGTTTAGGTTTGTTCACAAAGATTGCAGTATAAATTCGGTTGTAACATGGGGTCGAGGTAGTCTGGCACCAACAAGTTCACTGGTGGAAGTAGAAGTCATAGTCTTGTTTCATACTGTCTATCATCTCTCGCATTTAGGATACAACGGAATAGTGATCCACACCGACTCAAAACTTATACACGAACAACTTCGCACATACACTGATCGACATTACAACACTTTTCACCATCATCCTTTCAGGTTCCTCCTACAAGACATATCACGTATAACCCTTGCTAATGATTTCACATTTCATCATATATGGCATCATCAGAATTGGGAGGCGGATTTATGGGCAAAAGCAGCATAACTAAATTGTTATCCTTTAAAAAATTTATGATTGCATTTACCTGTGTAATGCTTGTTATTTTCTCAACCCAGTGGTTTTTATAGATTCCTTGGTATTAATCGAAAGTTGTTTCACCAAAAAGACATATTACGTGTGCATACATTTATTATCAAAAAAAAGATCAAATTGATTATAAAAACATAATATTTTTTTTCTTCTATGTTGTAGTTCATTCAATCAAAAGATAAAATTGAGTTTACAACGATAAATAATACAAACACAAAGTCGACTACCTAATTTGTTGAAAAAATTAAATAGATACCAAAAACAACAATCTAAACAAAGACGGGCAAAACCCAAATAAGGGAAGCACTAAGCCGGTAGATACAAACCATCCCCGAAAGAAAGAACGAAACACGCAAACCTAAATAACAAAAACCCAAAAAAACAACTACGAAAACTAGGAATCGCTCACAGAACCACGAAAGTCTTGGAGAGCCTAGCCAAAGCCAACATATCCCGTCTAAGTGGATGAGCCTAATGAAGAAAGATTCCTCGCCCAATCTATTGAAAAAGACGAACCGAGAAGAGCCTCCAACAACTGCTCCGCCGTCGAGACAAACGAAACTGATCCAAGAGGACTCGCCACTTACAAGCCTAGAATAGAAAAGCTAACTTCTTTTTTCTTTCAAACCCTGGCAGAAGCTAAAAAAACCAAACCCCGACTTTTAACTAGAAAACTCGACACTGGCAGAGGCAACAAGCAAATAAAAGACCCACTGCGCAAGGAGAAGAGAACCAAACACAAACAAGATCGAACCGAGATAGAAGGAAAGCTCCAAGGTACTTCTAAGATCGACGAAAGCCAACAACATTCGGTAAGATCGATGGTAAAGACTGCTATAAACGGGAAGAAGACTAGAATAAGAGATGACCACAACCAAAAATAACCATCATTAGAATTGACACCTCTTCATCTTAACAACATGGCAATTCCGAAAGAGAATCCATAAACCAACACAAACAATAAATTACACAGAAAGCCGCACATAACAACATGGCAGACAAAACAACACCATAAACAACATTAGAAACAACACCGTAAACTTGGCGTAAAGACAACAAGAAGGCTGAGACTAAGAGAAAACCACCAGAAACCAAACAAACAATAACAAAGCTTAAAACGACCACTGAACAACCTAGAACGAAAACTACTCACCGATGACCAATCCCAATCAAACACGCACGTTACCAAACCGAGACCTGAAAAGGTGAAGACCCATGCAAGAGACTATGTTCTAGTTGAAACTCACAGATTTTGAATCCATCTTTGTATAAATCAACAAAAAAAAAATCACATGCAAGCATGATTTTGGTCAAGTCATGCCAGTAAGACCATGAAACAAAATATGTTGATCTTGTCACTTAAGCGAAAGCCAGAGTAAGATGTGCAAGAACCGCACACGATACACTGGAAGATATGGAACAACGAGAGAAGCTAGACGCATCGGCGAGATACCATTGGAGATTGAAGGGAAATGTCGTCGGCATAACAAAGAAGAAATGTGAAGCTAGGGGCCTTCTCTCACCGACGCCGTCAAGGCCATCGGCGGAGGAGGAAGAAACATACAGATTTGAGCGGTGGCAGCTAGGGTTTACTCACTATGAATTGCATCAGAGAGATATTGAAAATATTTTTTTTTAATAAAATAACATAAAACACAAAAGGAAATCTTCTTATATATTAAAACTGAAATATTGGAAATTCGCTCACAACTTTTCTACTTTTTGTTGTTTTAATGATCTAAATCATAAATCTTTTATCAATCAAATTTATATTTAATTGTTTTTATTGATTATTATTTGTTTTTCGAACAGTAATTACTAACATTCTTAACAAAAAAATATTATGAACATTTTAAAATCTGCTTATATATTTAAAGAAAACATTGGATACCCGTATCAAACCTACAATTTTACTATTTTTTTTGTTTTTACTATCTAATATCTTAAACCAATTACCAAAAATATTTGTATTTAATTATTTTTATTGATACTATTCGTGTTGCCAAATAATAATTACAGAAAAATTTAATAAAAAATTATTAAAACAAGTGACGTTAGTCCAGTGGTAAAACACTGATCATTGTTACCATGTCGGGGCTTCGAGTCCCCGTGAGAGCATTTGCTCCTCTCATTTATGAGAGTTTGGGTTAGTGGGGTGATCCATTTGTAGCCCACAAAAGTTGACAAAAAAAAATTATTATGAAAATTTTAAAATTCCCTATCCTCATATGTTAAAAGAGAAACATTAGAGATCATGTGTCAAGACCACAATTTTCCTATGTTTTTGTTTTTGTTATCTGATATACTAAACGAGTTACCAAACAATAATTATTGTAAATCTTATTAAAATTATTATGAAACTTTTAAAATCATCTTATCCTTTTATTTGTCAACTAGTATGAGCCACAAAGAGCTGGCCCATTAGTCAAATCTCAATAAATGAGAGGAGTAAATGTTCTCACGAAGACTCAAAACCCGACCTGATAACTAGTGATGTCAAATATTTTACCACTAGACTAACGTCACTTGTTAAATCCTCTTATCATCTTTTATGTATATATATATATAACCAAACATTGGAGGTCACATATCAATGCCACAATTTTTCTATTTTTTGTTTGAATTATCTAATATCTTAAATCAGTTATCAAACAGATTCATGTTTAGTTAATTTTATTGATTATATTCAGTTTTCGAATCAATAATTATTAAAAATCTTAACAAAATTATTATAATTTTTTAAAATTTTCTTATCCTCTTATATTTCAAAAAATAAAAACAATGAACAATATGTGTCAAATCCATAATATTCCGACATTCTAAATTAAATCAAATAATTATCAGCAAATTAAATTTTAAACAACAATCTAATATATTAACAAACTCAAATTTTTTATAAATATATTTTAGCTATGTAAAAATCATGTTAAATTTTTATAATAATAATAAAATACAGATATATTTCAAGTTTTAACCTAGTACTATTGAAATAAGTATTCGTTTTGCAAAGTAATTAGGTTAATACCCATGTTATGCATGAGTTAAGTTGTAATGAACAAAATTATTAATAATTATATATATATAATATATAATATAAATTTTCATTATTTTTTTTTAACAAAAGTATTGAATTGAATGAAAACAAATTTATATTTTTGTATATTATTATAACTTACTCCTAAAATTTTTGATGCTAAATGATTATTAAAAATAAATTTATTCATCTTTGCTTCAAGATTTTACATTCACATGATCATCCATCAATAAACAAAAACATGAGCTATAATTTAATATGTTTTTAGTTTTCAAATAAAACACCAATGTTTCTCTTTTAATATAGAAGAGGATATTTTGTGAAAAGTTATATTCTAGATTTAGTTTAATCGGAGGTTAGTTGGTTAAATTTGTATTGATCTTTTAAAAATATTTGTATTTATCTTCAAGTAAATATATTTATCCAACAATTTGATCAAATATTTCTTAGTTAAAAATTGTATTGATGTTTTCTAATTATTAATATTTATTTCCTTAAACAATGGAAAATTGTTTACTTTAATCGGATTATTTTTGGTTAAAATTTTGTATTAATTTTTTTCAATGGTTTATATTTATCTTCAAACAAATATAATATCTAAACAATATTTAAAAAACCGAAATTTCTTCTAGGATATATTTTTCGTTAAAAAGTTGTCTATCTTCAAGTAAATATATTTATCTAAAAATTTCTTAAATAATCAAAATAAAATTACTTTGATAGAAATCTTTGTTGGTTAAAATTTTTTATTTATGTTTCTAATTATTAATATTTATCTTCAATTAAATATATTTACTTAAGAAATTCCTTAAACAACGGAAAAATATTTACTTTAATCGGATTTGTTTTTGTTAAAAAATTGATTTAATCTTTTGAAATTTTTTATATTTATCTTTAAGCCAATATAATATTAAAAAAATATTTAAACAGTTTTTAGGATTAATTTCGTAATTTTTTAAAATTATAACTAAATAATTTTTATTAAGAATATAAATTAAACATAAATATGTTTGGCAACATGTTTTAGATATTAATTTTTTAAAATAAAAAAATTTAAAATTTTTTAAGGTTGACACGTGGCCTCTAATACTTCTCATTTAATATATATAAGAGGATTTTTTGGTTAAATTTTTCAATTAATCTTTTTAAATTGTTTATATTTATCTTCAAGCTAATATAATATCTAAAAAATATTTAAACAATTTTTTTTAGGATTAATTTCGTAATTTTTTTAAATTATAAATAAATAACTTTTATTAAGAGGCAACACAGATAATAATAATCCATTAAATAAATTAAGCATAGATCTTTGTTTACAATAAGTTTTAAATATTAATTTTTAAATGTAAAAAATTTAGAAAATTGTAGATTTGACATATGATATTTAATACTTTTCTTTTTTAATATATAAGAGAATTGTAAACGAACTTGGTCGAAAAAAAAAAAAAAGAGAACAACAAGCTTTGGTGAACTGACAAACGAAAAAAAGCTTTGGTGATATTTTGGAAATTTGCCAACAATTTGGTAATGATGATAGTCTCACACCACCACAATCTCGTCATCAGCGTGTCGTGGCTGCTGATGCATTTGGGCTTGGGCCCACACTACAAACAAATTTCGTTGAAAATTTGTACTCGCTTCTTCACAAAAAAAGAAAAAGAAAAACAGTCTACTTTTTTGCCTCTCTTCAAAATATATTGTTTAATTTTCTTGAAAAGTTAATATATTCAGAGAATAGTGGAATTCATTAAGTAATAATATTTTAGTAAGATAATGATTAATTCGAGAAAACAACGAGCATATTTGTTAGTACCAAGGCCAAATATATCCACAGTGATAACGATACACCCATCGATATAAATCACATAAAGCATTATTACAAAAAAAAACATATAAAAATCTGCACTAAATTCTAATCGTTGCGCATTTATTATTTCTGGCACTATCGATGCCTCATCATGCCCATGGCATCAATTACAATCACGAGAAATCACAAACAAACTTTCAAATTATCGGGTTTATGGGTCAGGGTTGAACCCGGGTTTTGACCCGCTTTCCATCTCCTCCTCCTCCTCCACGGTTTCAGTGATTTGATCAACACTCTCCGAATATTTCGAGCCCACCCGTCTCCAACTACGTGTTCGGATCTGAAATTTACGTTTTAGGATCTTTCCAGTCATGGACTCCTCTACGGCTACGACAACGACTACGGCGGCTAACGGTTAC
>OVAO01001570.1:0-11133 GCA_900406285.1 Biscutella auriculata
AGCAAAATCTTCAGTTAAAGTTTTCTTAAATCCAAAACCATACATTAGAAGGCCAAAGCCACACCTGGAAAACAGCAAACTGAAATGATTGCACACAAGAGTATGCTGACTTAGATGGAACAAAAAAGTGTCAAACTTCGAGAGAAGAAGTACATTAGAAGGTTCAGGCTTAATGTCTAAAATGATAATGGAAACACAGAAGAATATGTCCAGTTAATTATATTGATTTGAATGGTGATATTCAGGTTCTATCTTCTAAGACCCAATCACCAAAATCAACACTCCAAACAAAATATGTTTGGGCTAAGCTATGGACGGGTAAAATGGGCTTATGAGTTATACTGAGTTATAATGTTTGCCTGTGCATATTTAATATGTTAGGACTCCACCTAAGTGATAACACATGGACTATGTAATGTTTTGGGATATCACATAGTATAAATTAGTACGTTTCATTTTTCGTTCTGAATATTTAATTTTCTACTACTAAAAAAGGGTAGGGCATTGACTAAGGTGATTCGTGACATGTAATAAATATTTCCTGAAAAATCTGTGAGTGCAAATGTTCTTGCTTTCTTGGAATATTGGTTTGAAATTAAATATGTTTGAATAGAGAAATGCATTGAGTGTGGTCTCAGTATACGCTCTAACGAACTTAATGCATATGTTACCTCACACACAACATTGCCTTTATTACATTCTGATTATTCAACTCTCTTTTTTTTTACTTAATATTTCATAGATGTACAAGTTCGGTTCGAAAATGTATATATATTATATATATATATAAGATTTTGTCTTTTCAACAATTTTTATCTTTGAAACTGGAGTCACGTATTTCTGTTTTCTTGGAAACGTCTTTCTGTTTTCTTGGAGACAAAACACAATAATTTAACAAATAATCGTAATGCAAACAATAAAAAAGGAAATCTTTCTTTTTTACTCGAATTATATTAGACAAAAGTTTTAACAGTTTCTAACCAATAAAACCACGACTAAACCATAGCTAAGACGACGGATATAATGAAATTCTCGTAAATTAAACCGGCGGATAACAATTAATTCTCAGAGATTAGATAAATGCACAGAAAATAAACACAAAAAACTACTCTACTAAACTTTAACAATCAACCAGACTAGACAGTCTTCGTCTTTGGAACACACGAATCCTAAAAACTGCATCGCACCTGGAAGATAAAACAAAGTTTTGAAAACCTCCTATAGCGAATTTATAGTACCTCTCACAAAGAAGAACCTCGATATCCATTTCGGCGAGATAAGGACTACACAACCAAAGACTAAACCAAAAGAAACTCTTAAAAGCGGCGGAGCTGGATACACCAAGCTTTGGAAACGCTTAATTGGACACCACCAAGAAAGATAGATCTCGAACTGATCTGAGCCGTACAAACAAGGAGCGAAAAACAATATGCCTTATGACTCACAAGATTAAACCAGTCCAGGAAGTGAACGAACCATAAACGCAACAAGAACGAGGCACGAGAACCTAAAAGCATTCCAACGAAAGACTAGACAGTCGGCCAAACGAAAAAACTTAAAGACCAAGAGTAGCTAACCTGAATCAGCTCGACCAAGGAGGAAGACAACCGAAAACCCGTAGCCGAACCCAACCCACCACTTTCCTCCAAACAACATTGAACCAAGAACTGATCCGAAAACACCACTATACTTACCATAGAAGCCCGCTGAAACACAAAACAAAACCAAAAAAAGGATCACCGTGAGAACTTTAACCACCTCACCGCCACAAACTGCCCGCATCGAGGCCAAACAACCACTGCGGACCAAAAGCGAACTGGATATCCGTCGACAGAGAGACTCGTGACAAACGACGGCACAGACCCCGACTCGTAGACGAACCTCCAAGCACCATGCGACAAAGCCCACGTCAGATCCGACATCAAAAAATAGGGGAAGTCGGAATAGCCCCTCTGACAACTCCAACAACGTCGAACACCGGAGAAAAACACTCCAACTCAGGCGAAAACAGAGATCTCGAAGACTTCACAGCGCGAGAAAGTTTAGGAGAAAACTAAAAAAAAAGGTTGAAATATGGAAAAACCAGTATTCTGTTTCTTTTAATTGATCATTCAATATTTTTAAGTATATATTCTATATCCACTGACAACATAGCTTGTTTGCTGAAACTGGATCACAAAACAAAGCTTAGAATGAGAAGAAGAAAAAGTCAGACAAGACAAGTCATGAGATCTGATTTGAGTTCAGTGACATTTGTTTTGGGTTTGAAACCACAAGAGTGGTCGTAAGTTTTTGTTGTTATCCATTGGTCTGTTGGCTTAGTCCTACCTGAACAGTTCAATTTCCTTAATAACATTTTCAATAGGTTCAAATTCGAATTACGTGGTAGGTAGCTAGGAAATGAATGCACATACACTTGTTGCTAGGAGAAGTAATTGAACTATTATATTTTTCTGAAACTATAAGAAAAGAGAAAAAATGGTGGTCCACATAACATTTACATGAAATGTGGTGGTTTCATGGTGTGCATATGTTTCGACTGAAAGAAGCTTTCCACTACTCGTTCCATTAACTCATTAGTGGTATCTAGTTTATTTAAAGGATTTGTTTATATTTTATTTTCAGTCTTAATCCTACTTGTTTTATTTTTAATTCTATTTCTTGAATCTAAATCGTTATTTAAAAAAAAATTGTAGGTCACAAGCGAGTCTTATTCGCTATTTATGGACCACAGACAGGTTCCACTCACTATTTATGGATCACAGGCGGCTCCCATTCATCATTTGCACTAACTCGCACTCGAACACAGGGATAAGGAGTAATTGACCCAAGCTCTTACCACCCGAGCTATTAGTATACTCCTCGAATTTAAATCGTTCAACCAGATATTTTTTAATAATACTCTTTATTAAATTTCTAAATTCGAACAAAAATGATACAAGAGTTTGAAAACATCAAGAGAGTTTCTGAAAGATTAATGAGGAAAATATATTCATAAGAGAGTCTATGGTATATTTTGTCAACTATATTAATATTTCTTTGAACCTTATTAGTAACAGAGTAATCATATTAATACAAATCGTTAAACTATATATTTTAATTAAAAGAATTTATGATTCTAGAGAGGTAAGAGAAAATTGTTATTCCATCGAATGATTTTGAGATATTTTTTTACATAATTGATCCATTTGACATTCAAATTTTGATATCTTCTTCTTTTACACTTATTATTCTTTTATCTTTCTTCAATAAATTGATAATTTAAATGAATCTTATATATTAATGAATTGAATATAAATTTCAGATAAATTTATTGGAGGTGTACAACCCGTAACCAACACTATTCAGTCATGATTATGGAATTAGTATACATATAATTGGTATTATTATTTCTATAATATTTGTTTTCAAATAGAAATTAACTTGAAAGTATAATTGTTCTCTCGTCATTCCAATCTTTACTTCACTATGTATATCTGTTAAATCTCAGAATGCTAAAAGAAATTAAATACTTGGTGGAAAAAAGAGAGTGAGAAAGTGGTAGACATTTTACTTTGTGAGGTGTTTCAATGATTGAAACAGAGAAGACATCACTCTTCTTCTTTCTTTTAGGTTCTTCGCTGTGTACGACACACTTGCCCACTTCGAACATCATTTGTACGGAGTTACCAACTCAATAGTACAAACTAACTCAACCTTCCTTTTTCATTACGATGAATTTTATATCGATTATTTTGTATTTAAGATTTGTAGTTCCATTTTCCTAAAGTTATGTAAGGTTTTAGTACAATCTTGAAAAAAATCACGCTATTTTCATGTTTAACCTGATAAGTATTCTTTTTAAAAATACTTCTATAATGAAGTGGATTTTAATTACTAATTAGAATGAAATCCGCATTCAACGCGGATAATTTTTATTTTGAAATTAACATTAATAATTAATAATTTAAACTATGAATATTTTGATCTGAATATTTATATGAGATGGTGACATATATCTAATTAATTAAAATATTTTTAGAATTGATTTTAGCTTTAAAATATTATAAAGATTGATATTATTTAAAGTATGGTTTGATTGGTAAAATTTATAATAAAATCATATATTTTTAAAAATTATTTTATTTAATATTAATAAATACAAATTATTATTAAAATTGTTAATAAATAATTTATTGTTTTTAAAATTGAATGATTTTAATATTATTTGAACTACTCGATTAAGTCTTATCGTAGTATTTTTAAAAAATTATCAATCCTAAAAGTAAATAACAAAGAATGTTCCTCTAACAATATATTTTTTTTAAATAGTGATATATTATTTTAAAATAATATTATTGTACCAAAATGAAATTTTTTAAAACAGATTCCTCGGTTTTGATATTAAATAGTGTTTTATCCATTGTTTTGTTTCAGTTATGTTTTCAATTTTTATGAATTAATTGTGTACGATCTTATTTCTATGTCCATTACTCGGTAGAAAAAAAGCGATGTGTATAATAAAATCTTACATTTGATATCTTTATGAATAAAGAAAGAAGAAAGCGAAAAGACTTGAGAAAATACAATATGTGGGAGAGTGGGGATAAAAGGAGCTATTCACTTACCCACAACCTCCAACAATTATTTACTTCCTCCGTTTCTCAATATTTGATGTTTAAGCATTTTTCACGTTGATTAATAAAACACAAAAACATCATTTAATTTATCTTTTTTCCATAAAAACAGCATTAACTTCATATATTTTAACCAATCAAAAATCATACTGCATAATATTAATTGCTTTTAGCTTTAAATTTTTGCTTTGAAAATCGAAAACATCACTTAAAATGAAACAAAAATAAAAACCTAAAACATCACTTATTGAGAAACGGAGGGAGTACCTTTTTCTTAGATTTAAAAAGATAACTTTTTTGATATGTAAAACTCGAGAATTGTGCATTTAAATTGTAGCAACAAAAATAGTGACTTCTTAATTTTAATACTGCATTAACGGATTGTGGTTTTATAAAAAAAAAAAATAATAATAACAATAACGGATTGTGACTTTTGTCACATACCATTTGTGTGGCTCCTTTTACCATTCACGTGATCGTTGTTATTCTGCGCAAATGAGACACGAGGGACATTATTTGTTCTAAACATGTTTTATGGTTTGAGCAATTTGACGTCTATGTTAAGAGCCAAATATCGAAATCTTTTAGTCGAATAGTATTAAGTTTAGCAAAAAAAAAATTATCACGATGGAAAAATTTAGTATTCAAGTTAATGTTGAGCCTTTATGTGTTCAAATCTTGAAATCCTAACTTTAGTTTAAGTGAAGTCATTAACAAAGTGTGTATTTCTCGAGGAAATCGAATTACAGTTTTAAGGATGCGAAGGGACAAAAGTACTAGGAATGGAAACCTAATCTCATTTAGGAGTTCAAAATAGATCCACAAACTCATTAGCCAATATATTTCATCATTTTATTACCAGTCAATTTATATGAATTGGACTATATTGTTTTATTCTAGTCCACGATATATACAAAAATTAAATATCATATAGGATCTCATTAACAAATTGTTAAAAGAAATTATACACAAACATTGGAAATAAATTTGTGTATTGAGTCCTCTATATCTAAATAGACATGTTTAACTAGACATTTTATTTCTTAAATATATTTAATTTTAACTTAATTATGATCATGTTTAATAATGTCAATTCTCCATGCAACCATGACAAAAAATATGATTATTAGTTTTGTCCGTGTCCAAAATAGATATTTTTGCGTCTAAATAAGCTTTTTCGTTGACATACCATGCCAAAATTCCTCATTTTAATTTAGACTTAATATTTCATGATTGTTGAGCCATGCAATATTCAAACGCATCTAACCGTATTTAGACATAAATGAGTTTCATTTTACTAGACACGAAATGTCCAGAATAATTTGGACAAAGATGTCTTTTTATTAATGATATGACTTTTAATCTGGTTTTATAAATGAATTTTATCGATGGATGAAAAATCAAAAGAAAACTAAACCTTTATAAATTTAGTTTTAATATAACTTCAATCTAATATATCAAAATCCAACAAAATTCTTTCAAATCAATTGAAATAAAAATACAATAAAAAATACATAGAAATCCTAATTCAATAATATCCACTAAGTCAATACCAATTATTGGATAGAAAATTAACAAATTGGAAAAGATATTATGAATGAACATGCTTATGCTCAATATGACATGTAATATAAAAGGTATTTTGGAATTTATGTATATATATCTTCTTATATTAAAACATAAGGTCTTTCTTTTAAATTAACATGCAACGGTAAAAATGTGGGATTTGGTCACTGGTAGACATGATTTGGATGTATTATATGAATAATATTTTCTTGTCTACAAAATCAAGGTTATAAAATTCAAATGTTATAAAATTGGTAATGAATAGAAGCCAAGCCACATAGATATTCAAACTTTAAATAAAATAGAAAAAGTAAATAAATTAATAAAAGATCACTTTAAAAGATGCTCTTTCCCTCCTCCCAAAACCCCCATGAGCTCTTCTCAGTTCTCAGTCTCCTAGAAGTAAAGTAGACCACACAGAGAAGAACACAGAAACACAAAACTTTTTATAATTTTCAGACACATATACACAGTTATATACATAGACATGGCTTTGCATGTAACAGAATCAAGAACACAAGTTTTGTTTAATGATGGTGATGATGGTTTCATAGACATGGAGGTCAATCTCTCTTCATCTTCAAGATTCATCAGCTTTCCGGTCAACTGCTCTCCCCGGCACAGCCGAGAGTTTGAGTTTCAAATGTGCTCCTCCGTAGTAGCTTCCGGTGAATCTACCACATCTCCGGCAGATGAGCTTTTCTACAAGGGTCAACTCCTCCCTCTTCACCTCCCTCCTCGTCTCCAAATGGTCCAAAAGCTTCTCGCTTCCTCATCCTCATCCGCCGCAACAGATTCCCCAAATTCTCCACGCGCCGCCGTATCCTCACCGCGGAGATTTAGTAGCAGCGAGATCGTTGTAAGCGGCTCAGATGAGCAGTGTTTCTTCGAGATTTCCACGGAGCTCAAGAGATTCATAGAGAAGAACGAGAATCTTGGTAACAGTTGGAGCAAAAAGATCAAACAGTCATCGATTACTCAGAAGCTTAAAGCCTCACGCGCTTACATCAAAGCTCTCTTCTCAAAACCAAGCTGCTCAGATTCATCAGAGATCCATCCAAAATTCAGAATCGAAGGCAACAATCCCTCTAAGCCCTCAAGAAAGAAGAACCCTTTTGAGAGCAGCAATCTTCCATTGATTCACAGGAGATCGTTCTCTGGTGTGATACATAGACATTCTCAAGCAAAGTGTTCTTCATCTTCATCATCTTCTTCTTCGGCGTCTTCATTGTCTTCTTCGTTCAGTTTTGGATCTAACGGGTCGTTGGATCTGCAGACGCTGATGAGAAGTAGTAATGCAAGCTCAGAGATAGATAACTCCATTGAAGGAGCTATTGAGCATTGTAAGCAATCGTTTACCACTAGGAAAAGCAATGTGGGAGAATCTGAGCACTCTTCTTCAAGAACCTCTGTTTCCACTTGTGGTGATCTTGAAAAAGAATGAGATTCACTGAAAATTTAACGGATCTGTGACGCTCCCTCTGATTCTCATTCCAAAAGGATACAGAAAAAAAAATGGGACACAGAAAGTTTCAAAAAAGGGAACTTTTTCTTCTATTCTGATATTTTTTTTCCTTTTTTTTGTATCAGATTCTTTTGTTTGCTTTAGAATTTTGCTTAATTTGATGTTTGTTTCTGTGTTAGATGTTAATGCTATAAAATTACTAATTTCTATTTCTTTGGTTTAAACTCGTGTTGTCTTAACATTGCAATCCTTTCTTCTTCTTTTTTCGTTTGGAATTAGCTTTTTAGTTTCAACTTTCAAGTATAGTTACATCATATACTGCTTTCTTTTAATCAGACTCAATTTTTTTTTTTTTTTGAAAACAGTTAGACTCTAATATAGAGTTTGGAAAGCTAGACATAATCTTTGAATTTATTATTTTTAAAACTAATAATTGTAAATGAGTTATATAATCAAAACATGTAATCTAGTGATTTGTAATAGTATAATCGTTATATTATTTCGAAATCGAAACCCACGTATCATATATTATTGACAAAAAAAAGAAAACTACATAATCAGCTGGTTTGACACAAGAGTCATTAATTTAGTGTTGACCAAATTTTAAACTGATTTGATAAAATCAAAACGTTTGGGTACTTGAAGCCTTGTGAATGACCAGTTTTTAGAGTAGTGTAGTGAGAGTCGACCAAATAATAATACTCCAATTTAAGAAATTAAGAAATTATTTATCATCTATTTAACTCTAATTTGACCAAAAATAAAATAAAATACAAAATATTACTAGTGTTGTTCTACCAAACTTTAAAGAGTAAAGACCTTAAGCATTTATGTAACCCATTGTCTCGATCGAGCCTAGAAATCACATGTCACTGTGCTCTTTGACATTTATTATGATATTATTTTCCTATTGTAAACCCTGGAATGCATAAAAGCTCAAAAGTATGTATCAGAATATGTAGCATTTTAGTTATCATATCGTCCAACTTTAAATTCGATAAGATGTAGGTTGTTGACAAAATAAAAGTTTGTGTATATATATATATAATATCACAATTTTAGAAAACAATCCTAAGTATGGTAAATCAATAATAAATCTATATTAAAAGCGTTTGGCCTCTTAGGAAATGGTACAGTAAAGTAAGAGGATACAACTTTGGATATATTAATTTTCTTTAATATAAGTGGAATGAATTTGGACTTGGCTTTTAATATAAAAAAACAAAAATGTAGTTGTAATTCGATCTCTTGTGTATTTATTTAAGACTTAAAAGTGGAAAGCAGATTTCACTTTTGGAAACATATTTAGTCATGTTTTTACTAAATGTTAATACAGTAATACTAGTAGAGTTGAATTATGTATTGAAAATAGAGAACATAAAACTTTGTGAAAAAACATAGAACAATGTAAAGAGAGACAGAGGGAAATCAATGAACTGAATAAATAAAACAGTGAACGATTATAATATATCTTTGACTATTTTCAACTTAAGTCACTATATCAGTTTAAGTTTCAAATCTAATCATCAACAAGTTTTACTATTTTGACAGCATAGACGGGATAATGGTCTCCAATATTAAAATTATAATTTTTATTTTTGCTAAAAGTAAAGTTTATAATACTCTTATTTATAAAAAAAAAATTTGTTAAATTTTTGTGGGTCATAAATGAGATGAGCAAATGTTTTTACGGGAATTCGAAATCCCGACCTCGACTTAGTAACAGCGATGTCAAATGTTTTACCATTAGACTAACGTCACTTATTATACCTTTATTTATAATTATAACTCTGCAATGTTAAAACTTTATTTGATATTTTCCGTGGACCAACTAAATTGTAATATTTGAAATAGAGTTGTTTTTTGTTTTTAAATTATTGAAAAGAACAAAAAAATTTGTAAAAATTAGATTAGGTTATGATCTAAGTTATATCTGAATTTTATTGTTATCATAATTTTTTATTATTTAAATTTTAACTTTATTAAATGAATTTATTAGTTGTTTCTTAAATATTTATCTTTTATATAATAATTCGATTGAAATTTAAATAATTCGGTTGAAATTTAAATAAAGAAAATTTATTGAAAAATTGGATAAAATATAATGTTCATTTGAATAAGTTTTATTTTTATTTAAAACTAAAATAAGATATTCTAAGATTTGAATAAGTTAAATATTTATTTAAACTATATATAAATAACATTTTTATTAATAATGTATTGTTTGACAACAAAAATAAAAATAATCAATTAAAAATAATTAAATATAAATCTATTTGGCATAATTTTAAGATATTAAAATTTTAAAATAAAAAATAACGTAGACAAATTGTGAGCTTGACATGTGGATTCCAATCACTTTTTGAGTTTTTAATATAAAAAAAACCTCCAGTATTAGTCCCATCAAATTTTAACTCCTCAACAAAATAAATAATATTAAAACCCCTCAACTTGTTTTTAATGAAAATAGAAGTAAATGTCTAAAAAACACATTTTGAAAGTTAAATTCTAAGAAAAAATACTCTTAAATCTTTAGACACTTTCATTCTTTGAAATGACCAAATTGTTAAAAGAATCAATTGATTTTTGAAACTTTTTTATAATCAAAATTGTTAGAAGAATCAAATTGATTTTTTAATTAAAATCAATTTGATTTTTATAATCACTTTTTAAAAAATTACAAAAATCAATTTGATTCTTCTAACAATTACAAAACGTGTTACAACATTTTTTGGACTTTGACATGATTATGTTGAAAATCATCGAAACTCATAGATGCATAAACACATCAACAACTAAATATCACCCTTAACAGTCGAAATTTCAATAATTTATCATTGATGTCTATGAATTTATATCTTTATAGCCAACGTTTCTAATATAAGTAAGAATTGGATCAATTTTAATTCATCTCTTGTTTGTTTTTTCTTCGCATAGCAATCTGAATCTCCCAGTTTTAGGTTAATTTTGCTGCAAAGAACGAGTATGAGATGATAAACAGAGAGTTGTCATGTAAGAAGTCTTCACCAAAATAAAAATTACAATTGATGTCTATAAATTGATATCTTTATAGTCAACGTTTTATAGTCAGAAAGAGTTGTCATGCAAGAAGTCTTCACCAAATTGAAAATTACAATTGGTGTCTATAATTGATATCTTTATAGTCAATGTTTTATAGCCAGAAAGAGTTGTCATGCAAGAAGTCTTCACCAAATTTAAAATTACAATTGGTGTCTATAAATTGATATATTTACAGTCAGAAAGAGTTACATCGCATAATTTTTTTGAAATGGATCTTAAATTATTGAAAAAAATAGATGTACAACTTTTATAACTACAATTACTTCTAATTCTTACTAAAAAAATAGAAAAATAGAGTTACATGATGAAATGGAAAATTTGTTAAAATATATTAAATTCTCTCTCATTTATAGAGGATTACAAATGTCATTTTATTTTTTATTTTTTTATTGTCAATGGAAAAAA
>OVAO01001572.1:0-14801 GCA_900406285.1 Biscutella auriculata
GAGCGCGGGTCTTTATTTGATATTCCTAGATCTAGGATTAGCAGAATCCAGTTTTAGTTAAGCGCCTGTTTCCTGAACTTTAATCACCGGTTTCTTTCTCTGGTCCATATTCTTAGAATTGTTTCGCCGCTTGTTTCCCGTTTGCTTTGCTTTTTTTTTACTTTTTGCCATCATTTTAGGATTGTTAGTGACATCATTCAATTCCTATTCTGCGTAGATTAGCTGAACTCTATATAGACTGATTGACCTAGTGCAACTCCCGATTTGGGTCGATAATATACCCATCTATATCATTTACGAAACAATTGTATTTTCCTCTGCTCTACTCGTCTATAGTAGCAGTAGTGGGGAAACAATCTGTTTATCAAGTCACTTTTGGAAGACTTTATGGCATATGTTGGGCACTAAACTGTTATTTTCTACTACTTGTCATCCTAAAACCGATGGGCAAACTGAGATTGTAAACAGAACCATGGCCATGCTTGTTAGGGCATTACTTAAAAAGAATTTAAATTCTTGGGAAATTTGTTTGCTACATGCCGAGTTCGCTTATAACTTAGCTAAGCATTGAACAACCAAGTTTTGCCCCTTTGAGCTTGTTTATGGTTATATCCCTTTGACTCCATTAGACTTGATACCTTTAACTTTAAGTGAGAGCTTAAGTATAAGTGGCGCTAAGAAGGCTGAACAAGTTAAGACATTACATGAGCAAGCCAAAGAAAATATTGAGGCCAAAACGAAGTATTACACAAGCCGTGCTAATAAGGGACGCAAGGAACAAACATTCTAGGAAGGAGATTGGGTTTGGATACACTTAAGGAAGGAGCGGTTCCCGGAAGAAAGAAGTTATAAGTTCAAGCCGCGTATTGACGACCCCTTTGAAATAACCAAGAAGATCAATGACAATGCCTATAAACTTGATCTCCAAGGTAAGTATTCCATAAGGTCTAGTTTCAATACTGCTGACTTGGTTTATCCCACCAGACCAGTGACTTGTGCTCAAGCTAGGAGAATGTCCACAACCATCATGAAGACTCTAGAGGAGCTTGAAACTCATTACCATCACTTGGAGACGAAGGAAGCCCCAGTCTTGCACCACTTCCTCATATCTTCTCCAAGTAGCTAAGTCGGTCAATGAGGTCTTAGGGGTAATCTTCCTACCAATGAGGTTTTTCCCACTGGGTTTACTCATTGAAGGTTTGATGAGGCCCATTGCACTAGACGTCACCCATGTGGCCGCGACTTAGGCACGTCTCGAGAGCTCTCTGTACAAGTAGCTATTGATAAGCGTCTTTGCTTTTTCTCCCTTATGCGTTGCGTTTTGATTAAGTTGTTTCCCTTTTAGGGTTTGTTTATGTTTCAAGAAAATACTACGTAAGGGCTTGTAGCCTCTTAGGGGAAGATAGAACTTTCAAACCATTTTCAAGGTGTGTCATATCCCTTAGGATTTCGAGGTTTGGTGTGTCATATCCAAACCTTCACCTTTCTCTTTCGTTTTCTAGTTTTGTTCCACCATCGGACCCTCTTCAAGTACCCGTCGACGAAGTTCTAACCTTGAGAAATTCCATCGTCCAAACCTCGTGCTTTTACCATTCTGTCTCGATCAGTCTTCCTCATCTTTCCCAAGACTCAGATCCACCGAAGGGTTTTACGTTTGGGGTTCAAATGGTCGAGGAAGAACGAACACATTCTCTGGCGTACAGCCGGCGAGACCATACCCTCCGCACCAACACCACCTCACTGTCATTCATCATCCAGATCTTGCCTTTCTCCACAAGTCTCTCGATCGATTGTCATCATTTACCAAAGGATGGCAACTCTGAAAGCGTTCTGGTCGAAGGATCCAACACTCATTTCTATCATACGGTCAGCGTTACCGTGCAAAGCCGTACCCGTCGACCTCAAAAAGCTTTCTCCAACCAAAATAGCTCTTTCCTTCTATCTCCCTCGACTGAATCTCTTATTTTATCCTTTCTAAGAGTCATACTAACTTTGGTAACATTTGTACACAAGGGTTGAGAGTTCGACGGGTCGGCCGCGCCTCCATCAGCAACCATCGGCCGCCACCTCTCCAATAGCGTTCTTTCCGTTGGGCCGTGTATCAGGAGGATATCTTTCCCTAGAGAGTGAGACCTTGGAGACAACCAAGAGGTCTTCATCCTAGACAACAAAGGGAGTGTGATCAGAATAGGGTGCGTTATGAGGCAGAGTATGACGATTTGGGGCCTCAAGATGTTCGGAGAGAGCCGATGAGGCCTCCGAGGAACTATCCGTCTAGACAAGCCTTCCCAAGGTATCAAGAGGAGGAAGACGCCTTCTCTGACCACACTAGCCAAGCCTCTCAAAGACCTTATCACCGTGAGCAAAGGCATGAGCGAATTGAGGGCTTCAAGATAAAAATTCCACCCTTCCATGGCAAGAGTGATCCGTATGCGTATTTGGAGTGGGAAAAGAAGATTGACCTAGTCTTTGAATGTCGCTGGAACTCGGAGCTCAGTAAAGTTAGGATGGCAGCTACTGAGTTCCATGACTACGCTCTAAGTTGGTGGGACCAAATGGTAAAGTCTAGATGAAGAAATGGTGAAGAATCCATTGAAACTTAGGCAGATTTGAAATCGGCCATGCGGAGGAAGTTTGTTCCAAAGCACCATCACCGTGATCTTCACCAATGGCTTAGGAAGCTCATTTAAGGTTCTAAATCGGTAGAAGACTATTTTCAATAGATGTAAATGTTGCTCCTAAGGACTGACCTTAGAGAGGATCGGGAAGCCACTATGGCTCGCTTTCTTGGTGGCCTCAATCGGGATATACAAGACCATTTGGAATTGCAACACTATGTTGAACTAGAGGAGATGCTCCATAAGGCGGTCATGATAGAGAAACAAATCAAAAGGAAAGGGAAAGCTCCTTTCAATCCTAATTATAACAAGGACCCCAAGCCGGCTTACTCTAAGGATTGGAATCCACCTAAGAAGATCTTTACCCCTGCTACTCAAGAAGCTGCCAAGGAAGTATCTAAGAGCATGTACAATGGGGGAAATCCTTAGAGGGGTCCTTCGGATTAAATTAATTGAAAATATTGTTAAGAATTGGTGGAAGGAACTTTAGAATTTTAGAGAAAAAAGGGCTCCAATCGTAAGGAATTTTTAAGGGGTTCTTAAGATTAAAATATTATTATTTTTAATTAAAAATAAAAGAAAAAGAATTAATTTTAAATTCTCTTAACTTATAATATTTTTATTTTAAACTTATAATTAATTTCTCAAAACTCATAATTAATTTCATAACGTATAACATATAGTTATTTAAAAAATGCAATAAAAACATATTATTAAAAGAAGTACATATTAAAAATGGTAAAAACGGTCAATTTTACTCTTGATTTGTGCCGAACTTGAGCCAAGTATTCTCAACCAAATCCGCATTCAATTTTTGGTGCATTGCGCGATCTCAGAACTCAGATTCGATTGCTCATAATATTGCCTAGAATGATTTAAATTACAATATCAATTATTTTTAAAATATAAACTAAAATATCTCTAATCGACTAACTAAGATATTAAATAAAAGTATTTAATTACATAATGCTGAAAAAACGTGCTGAAAAAAAAAACCAAAAAAAACAAAAAAAATTGACGCGCGATCCTTCACGCGCGCTAACGATACTGCGTGTGGAATCGATCCTTCAGCGGAGGACCTCTGTCACATTTTTTTTTGGGTTCCCGTGCGAAGAAGCGTCGTTATGACGCGTTAATCATGCTCTAAATGTTTTCAATGAAGTATCTAATGCTTTCAAGGATAAAGGGAAGGGAATAGCTAATCCCACACGAGCCCGTGATGTGAAGTGTTTCAAATGCCAAGGCCAAATGCAGTATACAAACGAATGCACCAACAAGAGGATCATGATTCTCCGTGATGATGGAGAGTACATATCCGAGGATGAAGAAGTGATACAAGAAATGGAAGGTGAAAACTCACCTGATGAGTGTGAAGAAAAGGCTGCCCAAGGAGAGCTCTTGGTTACTAGAAGGTCCTTGAAATTTTTTGCTAAGGATGAAGAGCAAAGAGATAATTTGTTTCACACTCGGTGTGTGGTGAAAGAGAAAGTATGTAGCCTTATCATCGATGGGGGGAGTTGCACTAATGTAGCTAGCACCACAACGGTAAAGAAACTCGGTCTAGAGACAAAGAAGCATCCGAGACCCTATAAGCTCCATTGGCTAAACGACAAAGGAGAGTTGAAGGTGTCTCATCAAGTGAGGGTTCCTATTACCATAGGAAAATATGAAGATGAGATCTTGGGTGATGTGTTGCCCATGGAGGCTGGTCATCTTTTGTTGGAGAGACCGTGGCAATATGATTGAAGAGTGATGCATGATGGCTTCACCAACAAATATTCGTTTGAACATAACGGCAAGAAGATCACCCTTCTCCCAATGACTCCACAAGAAGTAGCCCAAGACCAACTACACCTATGGAAGTCTCCTTCTTCTAGGCCTCCTAATCTCCTTATCAACCAAAGTGTAGTAAGGAAATAACTTCATAATGAGCAAACTGTTTTGTTACTTGTGTTTAAGGAATCACTTACCACTTTGTCTAACCAATCACCGGAGCTTCCGAGTTTGCTTAGTGACCTATTGCATCAATTTGAAGATGTATTTCCAGGTGAAGACACTCATGGATTGCCCCCAAAGAGAGGGATTGAACACCAAATTGACTTTGTTTCCGGAGCCACTCTACCTAAATGACCGGCTTACCGAACTAACCCCTTGGAGACCAAAGAGTTGCAAAGACAAGTGGAGGACCTCATTTAAAAGGGGTACATTAGAGAAAGCCTAAGCCCTTGTGCTGTGTCCGTGCTCTTAGTTCCTAAGAAAGAAGACACTTGGAGAATGTGTGTGGATTGTAGAGCCACTAACTCAATAACGGTTAAATATCGCCATCCTATACGTCGTTTAGATGACATGTTAGATGAGCTTCATGGGTCTGAAATATTCTCTACGATAGACTTAAAGAGTGGGCACCATAAAATAAGAATAAAAGAAGGAGATGAGTGGCAAACCGCATTCAAAACCAAACATGGCCTATATGAGTGGTTGGTTATACCTTTCGGCTTAACCAATGCTCCAAGCACTTTCATGAGATTAATGAACCATGTTCCTAGGAAACTCATAGGACTACTTGTCGTAGTCTACTTCGATGATATCTTGATTTATAGCAAGAACTTAGAAGATCATGCTAAGCATCTAGAATCGGTTCTAAATGTGTTAAGAGATGAGCAACTATATGCTAATTTGAGTAAATGCATTTTTGGAACATATCACCTAGTTTTCCTTGGCTTTGTTGTCTCAGCTGATGGTGTATGAGGAGAAGGTTAGAGCCATAAGAGAATGGCCAACTCCCAAGACCGTGGGAGAAGTTAGGAGCTTTCATGGGTTAGCCGACTTCTATAGAAGATTTATGAATGATTTCAGCACCATAGCCGCCCCACTCACCGAGGTTATAAAGAAGACAATAGGGTTTAAGTGGGAAGAAGCTCTAGAGAGTGCCTTTCAAGCCTTGAAGGAGAAGTTGACCAATGCACCCTTTCTTATGTTGCTGGATTTCAACAAAACCTTCGAGATTGAGTGTGATGCCTCGGAGGAGAACTTGTGCTAATGCAATAGAAAAAGCCAATAGAAAAAGCCAATAGAAAAAGCCAATAGAAAAAGCCAATAGAAAAAGCCAATAGCTTCGAGAACCTGTGCTAATGCAATAGAAAAATCCAATAGATTTCTTGAGTGAAAAGCTCGGAGGAGCCACTCTCTACTATCCAACTTATGACAAGGAGTTGGATGCCTTAGTTTGAAGACTTGGCAACATTAGCTTTGACCGAAGGAATTTGTAATCCATACGGATCACGAATCCCTCAAGCACCTTAAGAGCCAACACAAACTTAACAAAAGGCATGCAAAATGGGTAGAGTTCATAGAAACCTTTCCTTAAGTCATTGCATTCAAACAAGGTAAAGATAATGTAGTAGCCGATGCATTATCAAGGAGGTACACTCTTATCTCTAGCTTAAGTGCTCGACTTCTAGGCTTTGAGCAAATCAAAGATTTATATGCTCATGATAATGACTTCAATAATGTCTATATTGAATGTCTATCTCATGCTACGAACCACTACTATATTCTTGATGGATACTTATTTTACAAAACTAGATTGTGTGTACCTAATGTCTATATTTGAGAATTGTTGATTAAGGAAGCTCATAGTGGCGGCCCTATGGGACACTTCGGTGTGAATAAGACCATGAAGGTAGCTCAAGACCATCTCTTTTGGCCACACATGAGAAACGACATGGACAAAGTTTGCTCCCAATGCCTCAAATGTAAACAAGCCAAGGCGACCTCTCAACCCCTCAGTTTGTATACCCCTCTTCCTATTGCATCTCACCCTTGGCATGATGTTTCCATGGACTGTGTCTTAAGATTGCCTAGAACTAAATACGGTCATGATTCTATCTTTGTGGTTGTAGATAGATTCTCTAAGATGGCTCACTTTATTCCATGTCATAAAATAGACGATTCATCTTATATTGCCAATTTGTTCTTTAAAGAAGTAGTTAAATTGCATGGAATGCCTAGAACTATTGTTTCAGATAGGGATGCTATATTTTTGAGTCATTTTTGGAGAACATTGTGGAATAAACTTGGTACTAAATTGCTTTTCTCTACTACTTGTCATCCTCAAACGTATGGGCAAATCGAAGTTGTGAATAGAATCATGGCTATGCTTCTTAGGGCTTTGATAAAAAAGAATTGGAAATCATGGGAAGATTGTTTGCCTCATACGGAATTTTCCTGTAACATAGCCAAGCATTTTTCTACTAAGTTTTTTCCGTTTGAAACTATTTATGGTTATGTTCGACTACCCCCTTGGACTTAATCCCTTTGCCTTTAAGTGAGAGTATAAGTGTAGATGCTAAGGAGAAGGCAGAACAAGTACGAGCCTTACATGAACAAGTGAAGGCGAATATAGAGTCCAAGACGGAGTACTATGCTACGCAAGCCAACAAGGGACGAAAGGCAGAATCATTCCAAGAAGAAGATTGGGTTTTGATTCCACTTGAGGAATGATCGGTTTCCGGAGGAAAGAAACTCAAAGCTCAAGACGTGGATTGATGGTCCTTTTGAGATAACCAAGAAGATCAACGAAAACGCCTATCAACTTGATCTCCAAGGTAAGTTCTAGCTTCAACACTGCTGACTTGATCTTGTTTGATGTAGATCCCATGGATTTGAAGTCAAATCCTTTTGAAGAAGGAGAGGATGATGTATGCTCGGCTAGTAAAGAAGATGAGACTGAACCGAAGAAGACAATTCTTAAAGTTCTAACCGGGCCAATCACTCTTGCTCAAGCTAGGAGACTTGCGAATGTATTGATGTAGGCTTGGGAAGAGCTTGAAGCTTGCTATGACCATTGGACAAAGGAGGAAGAGCCAGTTATGTATCACTTCCTCACATCTCCTTCAACTATCTAAGTTGGTTCCTTAGAGGTCTTCCAGGTACTCTTTTCCCTTAGTGAGTTTTGTCCCAATTGGATTTTCTCACTAAGGTTTTGATGAGGCCATTGCACTAGACCTCCCCAAGGCCGCACCAAGGAGGCATTTCAAACGGCCTCATGACTGTTAGAAAGTTGCTCTTGGTTTATATCATTTGCTTTGCGTTTTATCTCCTTCCCTTTTTAGGGTTTTCATTTGCTTCAAGTCAAGACTATTTAAAGACCATGTAGCCTCTTTTGGCATTTCAACTTTCAACTTATATGCATGAGATTTTCTCTCTTTGAATGTTCATAAGGATGAGTTATATTCCTTAGGGTTTTTGTGTGTCATATCCAAGATCCAACCTTTCCTTCGTTCTCAAATTTCTATAAGTCTAGTTCTCTCGTTTCTTGAGCAAATCCTTAAAGTACTAGATCATCGGCCAAGAACCAAGAGCATCACCGCTCTCCTCCGTCTAGATCTAGTCCTTTCCTGACTTTGCTCCGATCGATCTACATTATTCCTCATAAGATTAAAGTCCACCGAAGGGTTTTGCATTTGGAGTTCAACCGGACGAGGATCTCGAAGGAGTTTCTCCTTCTACGACCAGCGAGGTCGAGCCGTACGTACAGTGGTGACCGTCAACGCATTCTACAAACCAAGCCCGACGTTCCACCCATTTCTGTTGATCGATTCTCCTCTTTGGTCCTTAGAAAGCGCTCCACCGAAGGACGTCAACTTCTGAAATGTTCCGGTCGAAGAAATTGTCATAGCTTCTCTCGTACGGACGGCGTAACCGTACCCGGCCGTACCGGGCGACCACAATATCACTCCTTCGACCCAAACTTCTTTCCATTCACTTCTCTCTCGATCGAATCTCTTCTTTTTCCCTATTAAAGAGATCTTACTAGTTTGAGTACTTTTGAACACAGGGTTTGCGAGATCTCCATCCTCGGTCGCCTCCTCGCCCGCGGCCGCCGCCTCGTGAGTCGTCAAGATGCGTTCGTTCATAGAGAGGGATATGTCAAGTGTGTAACTTGTCTTGGTAATAACTTTAAGCAATAAAATCAATGGAAAAAGACGTCTAAGGAAAATAGTACAAACTACACATCTTCCTTTATTGCTTAAAACGTCGAGTCTGTAACCAAGCAATGAGAATGTCATCCCCAATGCCACCAGGAGGAGAGAGCAAGAGTAGTCCGTTGCGGATATACCGTTATGCTAGTCTCCCAAACATCTACACATAAGTAGGAGGGAGAGAAGCATGAAATGTAACATTCCTCTCATGTCAAATATGATAAATTGCGGTCTGAAACATCAGCCAAAACAGGTATAATTCGTCAAAGAATAAGCATGTGAGGTAGGCAACTACATTCACCATCCCCAGAGCGTAGTGTAATCCTGCTGCATAGATAATTGAACCACAAATTCCAAACTTGCAAGGAATAATGATGTCACTCACAACTAATATCTACAAGTGCACATACAGTCGCTATAATACTTAGGGATCAAATCAACAGAGACTACACAAAGAGAAAAGCAAAACTAAGTAATGGCTAAGACGCAAGTGAGAGAGAGTTGGTTCGTAACTAGCAATGGTGAATATTATAAAACAATAAATGAAGCAAGGGTGGTAGTTTAGATATGCAAGCAGTCGAATCTAGGGAATTCTAAATGGGTTTGGAACGGGAATTGTTCATATATATTTTCAAGAAAAGAACTTAGGATCCAGGAACATAGCTTAGATTTCTGGACTAACTTGTCATCACCCAGTATTCGTCACTCAATACCATACTAGAGTCTAGCCAATACGAAATCTAATCTATGTACCCTTTACTAAACCTCCGAAAATAGGTCAACCCCAGGGTCTCAGGTGTGAACATACACCTAACCGATCCCTTCATGTACTAGCAACGTCACTAATGCTAGCCCAAAGAACCTATAGATCATGGTTGTCCATTTGAATTGGATCCCATCAAACTTGGCGGTTTCGGTTAAACAAGGTTTAATAAATGTTATCCAGATTGATCGCTCTGTTTGTCAGGTAGAATCAATCAAGTTCAGAGTCCCTTAGTTACTGAATTGGGTGGTCCAAATTACTGCATGTTAGGGTAGAATCATCCTAAGCCTTATATCCAATTTGTCAGATTGAATATAGGCTACAATTCAACTACTAATCCCTCTTGTTTTCTTTTCTCTAAACCTAATCAAGCATAAACCCTATCTTACCCTTTTAGGGGAAACCCTTGATCCAACCTATTAAACTACCAAGACATGAAAAATGCAATCAAAGAATTCATAGTTGAAAGCATGAAACAAAAGCTGAGATAGAATAAATCACTAGGGTTCCAGATACAGACATGTCAATTCAGATTTATCTCCCTAAGCAAATCAAAATAAAAAACCATAGTTGCATAAAGGTAAATAAAAATCTGAAGTAGTGTTTTCTGAGTCATAATGGTAGAACGTGGGCCCAAACTTCAAGACTATAAAATGGAGAAATTTTCTTTATGGTTCGATCGAACCAAATGCAGTTTGATCGAACTCATCTTTATCTCGTCACCAAATTTCGGAGTTTGCGCGTCGGTTCGAACGACTTTGTTTTAAATTTGGTTTGATAGAACCAAATGTGGTTCGATTGAACTGGATCCCATTTCTTCAATCGATCTTGCATTTTGAGGATCATGTCCAATAGTCTTGCTCGGAGTAGGGGTTCGATCGAACTAGGTTAGGTCGATCGAATTAGAGCTCATAAATATATTAATTTCCTTGAATATCTTTGTGATATGATTCTGACCAGCTCAGAGGAGGAGGAACCAGGGATCGATGGAAGGATCACACATGCTAAAGTTGTGGAGTTGGATAAGGAAGTGAGACGCTCAAAAGCATAGGAGAGATCGATCCAGAGGAGGCCGAAGCTTGTGCATTCTATGTTTCAAGCTTCAAGACTTAAGAACCCCGATACTGGAGGATACTGGAGGGTAGGAGGTTCTTCAGCAAGGTTTTTAACGAGGCAGGATCATCACTACACCGAACTGCCTAGGAACGTTACTTGGGAGAGTACTGAATCACTATGATTCAAGTACATTTAGGCTGGCCAACTTGGGTTCCTTACGGGCCCAACACTTTGCTGTTTTTATACAGTTTGAAAAAGACTTGTTATTTTTATTTCGACACTTTGTTGTTTCAAGGGAGTCAAAACCCTTATCTTTTTATTATGTAAGTGGTGTGACCTATCATTGAGAAGGCAACCTAGATTTTGTAAAAAAAAATCCTTGTTTTCTTAGAGAGAAATCAATCTCTGTTCTTAGTTCTTCAAGTTTGAATCTATATCTCTGACAATCATAAATCTGATTCTAAGAGAAACCTATATCCATGTTATACAAATTCCACCTTGTTTGAGAGTGTAAGCCCCCTCCATTCCTATCTCTTCCACTAATCATTCGTCACTATTCATCGTCACTGTTCATCATCACTATTCACATATCGGTTTCCCTTTCCTTCAAATTAGATCCAGGATCGCATACGTGGTATCAAAGCCAACTCTGAACCAAAAGCCGAGCAAAACACTTTTAACCCAATTATGATTGTTTATTATCATACTTGTATTATGGTTTTTGCATTCGATCATTGTTTGATGCACGTGTGTTATGGATTAGATTACTTGCTGCTATCTTGTGTTAGTTGTTAGCATTGCTGATAGATTAGATTAGATTAGTTTTATTGCTGTTTATCGGTTGTGTAGATTGCTTGATTTGATTAATGTAGTATTTGCTTGCTTTTTTCTTTTCACGCGATTAGGTTAGTGTGTTTTTTCTTGTTGTTCATTATTTTGTGCATGCGTTAGTATCTTGATAAATAAGGTTTTACCCCCTTTCACTATAGAGTAATGAAGAGGGATAAAGGTTTATCAATGTAGTATAGTAGTGGTTTTAATATTGAACTATCTCGGAAGTGATTACGCACTAATTTTATAGAGAGTATAGCCAAGTTTAGGTGAGATATAAGAGATTTTTGTCACTAAACAAATCTATTCGAAATCAATAGCAAATGCAACCAAAACAAGGAAGGTCAACTCAAAATAACAAAAGTCAACAATAACGATTTAACTAATAAAAAGAGATAACTAAGCGAATATGTAAAGGTAATTGACTCGGGTAATCAAATTCATGCTTAAGATAATCATTTCTATCAATCAATGTTAATCATTAGTCTAACAGCTATCCAAATTAGATTAATCCAATCGCTTGGTTGAAATACCTTTACTAATCATGCAATTGTAAAATCCCTTGACTAATCACACAATTAATAAGCATTAAACCCTAGTCTATGCAACTACTAAAAAACCCTAGCACAGTCCCTTGGTTATGCTTCATTTAGCACTTAAAAGACTCATTTTGACATTTCAACGAACACCTTCCGGGGAATAATTTGTCTAAGATATAGAACAAGGCGATCAATCCTATTCTGGCATTAAGCACATCCAATAAGTAAAGATAATTAACAATCTAAACCCTAAGCATCATAATCAATCATCAATCACCCAAATCTACCTAACCTACTCACTTAGCAAGAAAACTACTCACACATCATGGTTTCAACGCAAAATCACAAGAGGGAATCATGTTGAATCATTGATGAAATCAAACAAGAGAAGAAAACAATATTCGTTGAAATGTCTGAATGAGTCTTTTAAATGCTAAATGAGGCATAACCAAAAGATTGTGCTAGGGTTGTTTAGTAGTTGCATAGACTAGGGTTTAATGCTTTTAAGAAAGATATTACAAGATTCTTCAATAGATCAAAGACAATTAGAGAGAGTTCTAGAGAGAGACATAAAAATCCCCCCCCCTAGAATAGGGTTTTGACCACTATTTATAGTCTCTACTAAAAAGCCTAAAATGATATTGTTTAAAACTTGACGGAAAGTTGATACCGGTTAGACATGCCAGTGGCATCTCATGAGTTTGATCGGTATGATCTTCATGTGCACAATCAAAAAAGGTCACTGATTTGTGTACTGGTCTTTAGGGCACCGGGGTTAGTCTTCGTCAAGCAGTACCAGTCAAGAAACTCACCGGTGTGGTGACCAGTGATAAAAGTGATGATTGACGAGTTTGAGCTGACCGGTCTGGGTACCGGTGAGGTCCAGGCCGATATGATTCTCCGAGGCACAGATCCTATAAGATACCAGTCAAATTGACCGGTGGGGTGACCGGTGTGAGTCTGTGAAGACAGATTTGTCTCCTTTTTGCTCCATAATGCTTCAAAATGTATCTTAAGCTCCGCTTTTTGTCTTAAGCTCGGTTCCACACCTGAAATATGATCATAATACGCAAATGCATCCTAAAGGACTTTAAATGCGACCTAAACTAACGAGAAACAAATTTAAACGAATCTTAAAAACGGCTAAAACACAAGACATCAACTCCTCCAAACTTATCTTTTGCTTGCCCTCAAGCAAACAAATTCAAAGCAAGGAAGGGAGGTTTGAAAAACAAGAACCTAACAGTTAAAATCCCACAATGAGAGCGTTTCCAACTTTGCATAACTACTTGTCTCATCATCTAAGCAATATCACTATCCACCGTTATTACCAAGCATGGCGATCCAGTTGACTATTCTATGTCACTTCCCTACATATATTTAGCAATGGTGAAACATGATCAATTACAATCTCAAGCCTTCAATTGGTACGAAAAGAAGGGACTCCATGCTAAAGAGAAGGTTCCACTCGACAATGTGGTCGATTGTAACAAGGTTTCTCTTGCGGAGTGAAAAGATTATAGTAAAATCGAGAAAGACAAAGAGTAATGCGGCATATAAAATCGAGCATCTATCAAACCCCAAAGCTGCACCTAGTCTACCCAATCTTTCATATATCTAAATCTCAACACCAATTCATTTTCTTCTACCTTAAGGTATTCTTTTCCTTTCTTTGCTTAGACTCTTTTCTTTCTTCTTTTCATTTTTTTTTTTACTCCATGGCTATCTTCATTTATGTACACTTTCTTTGCTTCTTTTCTTCTTTATGCAAGCCTTATTTCAGAGGAGCTTTACCATATAATTTCTTCACTTCATTTCATCAAGAGTCTATTTATTCTTTTCTTTATTCCTTTTTGATTATCCCGTACAGTTTCTTTTTCATTCCTTGCCGGTTTCCTTTTCTTTTCCCAATCTTTCAATATTTTCATTCCATTTTCATTGCATTCCAATGTTCAAGAAATCCATCAAGATAGGCAATTTGCAACTTAGACTACCCATAACTCAAATAAACCAAGTCCAAGAGATACCCAAACGTTCTTCCATTCTGTTCCAATGCATAAACTACCTAAGCTACACGGATATATGCTATCAAATGTCGCTCTATATACTTGCAAGATTTTCCAAAATCATCTATCACTAAATCTTGGACAATGAGAACTCACATGTGTTTGGGTCCGGGGAGCTTCGGGTGAGAAGGAATCATCTTAAAAGTGAGGATGACCACGCCGGGCTAAAAGTGTTTAAGTTAGTGAAGCCCGAACTCGTTGCTCAAAATAGTAAAAGCCATGAAACACAAGAGAATGAGATCGATCATGCTAATTGAGAATTCCAATCAAGGTCCCATATCATGGATGATAGACTAGAAAGTTTCAACAACCAATGACAAAAAAATTTAGGCATTGATATACCCGGTTTTTATCGCTATTTTAACCCCGTCTTTTCCTTGGTTTTATATGTTTTCGATGATTTTAGAGTCTTTTAGGATTGCAGTTTGGTACATATTGCATTTCCAGGTGTTTTGGAAGACCGTGCAACATTCGGGTACAAGAATGACTGAATCAAGCGAGAACGAGTCAGCTCCGAGAGTCAACCAAGGCCAATGTCGGACACATTGCAATCAATATCGGGCAGAGAAGAATCAATATCGGCCAGGCTGTGGCCCATATTCCAATATCAGAAAGAGAAGAATCAATATCGACCAGGCTGTGGCCTATATTCCAATATCGGGCAGAGAAGAATCTATATCGGTGAGGCTGTGGCCGATATTCCAATATCGGGCAGAGAAGAATCAATATCGGCCAGGCTGTGGCCGATATTCCAATATCGGGCAGAGAAGAACCAATATCGGCCTCCCCTTGGCCGATATTGCCTCTGAAAGTTGCCAAAAGACCGTTCTGCCCCTGCTCGTTTTACCCTATAAAAAAACCCCCCTTTTCTTCCCATTTTTATCAAATTTTTTAGAGAAGTTTGAGACATGTTTTAGTGGAGACTCTCTCCTTTGGGTTTTGCC
>OVAO01001573.1:0-14799 GCA_900406285.1 Biscutella auriculata
GATCGATATCACTCAACCGAGAATGATCAAAGACGAGCAACCCAACACTCAGTGTTAGTGCGGTCACCTATATTAACGTTGGGATTTGAATATAGCAGATTACAAATTATGAACTATTATTAACAAAAAAGATACACTTTTAGTATCTCTGAAATCATTTTTCAATTAATACAGTTACAAGAGTTTCATAATATTATACAAATATAACTCATTACTTATATATATGCGTACCTTAACTCATTACTTAAGCTCTCATTTTTTTTTGTCAACATGTGGCCAAAAAGAAGGTCCACTCTCTTTAAATCCCAAAACTATGTGGGATGAGAGTCGAACTAGCGACCTTTGGATGACAAGCTAGAAAGACTCGTCTACTTAAGCTCTCATTAAATTGATTGAATTTGAATTTGAGTTTGAATTTTCATTATTTATTTTTGGATAGCTTTTAGTAATTACAATGTGTTTATTACCTAATAAAATAACAAGGATATATAATATCTGATCTCATAATTACATAAACCTTTTTTTGTCAATAAGTGGCCAAAAAGGGGGTCCAGTCCCTTGTTTTAAGTCTCAAATTACATGGGACGATGATCGAACTAACAACCTCTGGATGACAAGTCAAGCACCAGAACCAATTGGGTTAGAATGGCTCATCAATTATAGAAACCTTTAAATTGTCATAAACAAGAACTGAGGATATATAATTTAAAATAGAGTTTACGGTAATTAACGAGTGTGATTTGATTCTTAGATATTGCAGTTTCAGGTGTGTGTATGTATTTTAGATGATAACCTACCGATACTATTATGATTTACAGTTGATATATATTGTTGGTTATTTGAGGTTTAATTCAAGGGACTCGATTTTTCAAGTGCTGGTTATTGAGGATTGAAAGAAGGCTTGTATGAAAATAATGTTCTTGCTTTTATGACGAACTTTGACTAATTTTTTATGGATAACCATTGTCGCAAATCCATCAAATCTGCCAAAAACTTTCTGATAGAAAAAGACCCCTCAATCTCGTCGGAAATTTGTGACGGATTTTATCGTTTTCGAAAATCCGTCAAAATCCATCACAAAAAATTTGACGGCATGGAAGATACGGAGAAAGCAAACTTCCCTTTTCTGTCAATCTTTTATCCTCTCGTCTTGAGGGTGTGCTTTGTAAGTTTGGATGTCAAGGAAACAATCACTAACAGATTTATTTTATGGTCAAACTTTTCCTTTTTGTTTCAAGTTTGGTATATTTGTTTGCTCATCCAAATGGAGTATCTTGGTGAAACTGCAAAATGATATTTGTTTAAAGTCAACAAATGCATCATATATTCATATATATAGATGGAATAACTAAATGTGTTCGGGAAGTTACGAAAAATTTTGAGTTGTAGTTGGTTGAGTTTAGAAAGAGAACTTACATACACCTTCGAGACTCATCATGAAAAATCATATTATCGAAATACGAATCACATTTTAGAAAAAACTTAAATCAAAATTTTACGAAAAAATAAATCACGTTTTTTTTCTTGAAAAACACATAATATCGTTTTCTTGAAAAAGATGTAATTCCATATTATGTTTTTTTCGTTTAAAATGATTTCTTATGTTTTGGAAACTTTTGATTTTCTACAAAAAAATGTAATTTTATATTTTTTTTTAGAAAATTGTGATTTTGTATTTTTCAAAAAAATATTCAATTGGTCTATATTGATACACGTATCATCTAGATGAATCGATCATTTGAATGTATCTTTCAAATGGACAAAGGATCATGGTCATAGTCATTTCAATTATTTCGTTTACTACTTTGTCAGTTTAGCTTAACACCTTGATCACCAATTAGTAGTATCAGAAGAAGGCATATATGTTATGCAACACAAAGCTCGAAATTCCATGAGAATGTGGATTGTTCCGTTCCTTAGAGCATCCACAATGCTTAAATACAAAACTAATGATTATATAGATTAAAATAATAACTTTAGATACTCAAGAATTATAAACGTTTAGACATGATCTTACGGTGTTATAGCTAATGACTAACCTGACATGGATTATATAATTAATTAAAACAAACATTTCCAATGAGTTTCCGACATATATTGGCCATTTCCAACTGATTTCCGACGGATATTGACCGTTGTTTTCTGAATAGAGCTATTATATATAAGTAAGAAAACTATAAAAGCAAGCATTTCTAAGACCAAAAAGTATTTCATGCCTAAGACATTGAAATAGTTTTAGTTCGAGTTCTAATTGGACTTGGAAGATACTTTGAACTCAATCCCAAACATACTTTCAACTGTCCAGATTATAGTCGAATCAATGATTTGTGATCTGTTGCTTAGTTTCCTTGTTAATTGCCATATTTGTTTTGCTTGAAATTGGCCAAGAGAACAGATCAGCGTTTCAATTCCCATACATATATAAACATACTTTCTTCTATTTGTAGAAAGGGAAAATGCAGAAAAAACCCTGAACTTACGCTTTATGGCCATTTTATTCTTGTACTTACGACTCATCCATTTTATTCTTGAACTTCCATAACTTTGCTAAATAAATCTCGAACTATCATTGACCTGGCCAATTTTAACCCGTGTTTAGTCAACAGATTAATAGTGTTAACTCTCCGTCATTACGAAAAACGCAGCCGTTTTGTGAACAGAAATCCTTCACATATCATCTTCTTCCTTCTCTCAAATCGTGAAATCCCTAAACAAACCAGAAATTGAAATTGGAGATGAGTTCCAGTTCACAGAGTGTGAGCTCGAAATCAAGCTCTGTTCGACGTGGGTTTCCGTCTCATTGCGGTTGTGGGCGTGGTGTTCTGAAACTGACATCCAAAACCCAAGAAAATCCGGGAAGACCATTTTTTAGATGTGAATCAAAGGGTGAAGTAAGTGTGATTGTTCTTCAATTTTGGTTTGATAGGTTTATATGTATCTGAATTTCGAAATTTCGGGTTGAATAGGAGCACTTGTTCAAATGGATTGAGGAATCGGTCTCGACTGTCTCTGTAACCGGGTCGATTTGTGCAGCTTCACAGAAGATGCTAGAACTCTCCACCTCCACAATATGCGGAATAAACCTCCTTGCCTGGAGCTTCGTCCTCACCATCTTGATCGTAGCTCAAACAATCGAGCTATAGATTTGGGAATTTAGGGATTTAGGAGTTAAGATTTGGGGAAAAACCGCAACATTAAGCTTTGTTTTATGTTTGTTAAACGCATCCGTTTTATTACTAAACGGAGAGTTAACACTATTAATCCGTTAACTAATCGCGGGTTAAAATTGGCCAGGTCAACGATGGTTCGAGATTTATTTAGCAAAGTTATGAAACTTCAGAAATAAAATGGATGAGTCATAAGTAGAAGAATAAAATGACCACAAAGCATAAGTTGAGGTTTTTTTCTGCATTTTTCCCTTTGTAGAAACCAATAATCATTCCGTAGGCTTTATCCATCTCCTATCCATATCCGCATTAATGGAGTACGATGAATCAGATTCACACCACAGATTGATCATTGGAATATTGTATGTTTCGAGATTTGGTTTAATGCCCATGCACATTGGGCTTTTCGATGTAATCGTTAGCCAAGCATGCAAAAACAAGAGCATTCAAAGACTATACACCGTCCTTTGGAACCAAACTCTTTGGATATTTTTATTCTTATTTCGGGTTCGAGTTACTCTTTCCCGGGTCGAATTCGGGATCTGATATCGAGCTCGGATTTTTTTTTCACCCTAAAATAAATGGTGGAAATATTTCAAGTAAATATGAGTTTATCCATGGGTCTTGTTATTTTTTAGTACGTGTATTTATATGTTGTTCGTTATTATATTTGCATTTGACATTTTGATTTTGAATACAAGGTTGTTCGTTTTAGTATTTCTAACAACATCTAGATTCTGATAATATAATTCCACTTTATTGAAAAAATTTTATTCCGTATTTTTCGGAAAAACATGAGTTTTTTCGGAAAAAACGTGATTCTATGTTCAAGTATCTAGGTGCACAAATGAAGATGTATGTATTATGGATCAAATATTCGACTTATTATTACATTTCGTACACATATTAGATTGTATATACTTAAATTAAAATTGGACTTTTGATACAAACATCCGCTTTGCGAGCCTAAAAACGTTGAATTAGGATGCACGTTTCCTTTGGATCTCGTGCAAAAATAGATGAACGATGTTGGACTTATTGATTTAGTTATATACATGAATATATATGTTTGTCAAACAATATTTCACTTTTCATTGATGATGAGCTTTAGAGGTGTTTAAAATAAGGTACATAAATATTCTTCAATAACCAGAAATAAACTCGAGAAGTCAATATATCAATGTCTCAGAAAATAAGGTCAATAACGAAAGCCTAGCCTCTAAGAAGGTTGAAAATAGATATAAAATAAGGCAATATTCAGATTATGTCAAGTTTAAATAACTTTAGAAAAGGTAAGAAGTTTTGAGATAACTTTCAACGTTTTTTTCGTTACAAGATTTTCTGAATATATTAATAAAATCTAACCAGGTCCACTATTAGAAAGCCTAACTTACAAGCACATTGAATAAATCATAAATAGATCAGGCCCACTAAACCTAAAAAAGAATACACTTTAACCTAATTTCCTTTGCCGCCGTCGATGACAGAGCCGCCGCCACTCGCACCAGTCGCCGTCACTCGCACCAGTCGCCGTCACCAAGGCCTCAGATCCATTACTCGGCGTAGAGGAGGGGGAAATGCCGCCTTTTTGTAAACCCTAGCACCGAGAGAAGCACCAATGACTAGATCCAAGAGAATTTTGCCTCGGCCCCGTGAATCGGACCCCACCGGACGGGTCCGAGAGAAGACTAAACTGCCCAGGGAAAACGCTTGAATCTAGGTCAGAGGACTCATCCGCCATAAGATTTTCCGGCATCAGCCAACGCCACCGCGCCAAACGCAAGAACCGGCAAAGAAGGAGCCTCCATGCAACATTGAGGGAGGGTGGGGACACCTCCGACTGAGATCTGAAACCGAAGCGGAAAAGAGACGAGGCTTACTGGAGCACACGCGGGGTTTCGACGGAAACCAAAAACAAGAAGCATTAAAGGAGGGAACAGAGAGCCTCGCCGCCGATCTTTGGGATACGGCCGCTTTCACGAGAAGAGAATTCACCACCGTCAACGGAATGTAAGTGGACACCGGAGGGGAGACAGGACGCGAGAAGCACGAGTTTATAAGCAGTCTCTGGAGACATGGGTATCTCCTCCTCCTTCAACTTTTTGGAAGTGGATCGACATATCTAAAAGGTGGATCAGTGGATCTAGAGATCTCTACCCGCATGTTTGTTTTTGACATATCTTTACAAAACATGATATAACTATTCAATTGCTGCTCGAAATTAATTTTAACCACCACCGAACAAAATTTAACTCAAATGGTTATTTTGTGTCAAAATTTCTAACTCGATCAAATATAGAAAAGTCTTCAAAAAATTATCAAACTTTTGACATTTTTACGTGATTTTGTATCTCCTCATATGTTTTTGCATCCTAAAATGGTTCATTTTCTCAAAAACAACCTACAACCTGAACGGATTCTACGAGAATAAAATATTCTAATGTATTGGTAGACTCAATAAAATTCTTAAAACATTATTAATAACCTAGGCGGAACCAATGAAAACAACAATTATTAAAAAATTGTCAAAAAAAATCTTGAACTTATAATTAGATTGACGGTGGTGGGTTCTCTTCTCGCGAAAGCGGCCGTATCCCAACCCAAAACGACCCGAAAGAAATCAAACCAAACTTGAACCGAAGTTTCTTTAAAACCCGAATGGGCTACAATCTAAAGGTTTTTATATCCGAAATTCAATTGGGTTAACCCGAAACTCAAATGGGTATCCGAATAACCCGAACTCAAGCTTAAATATACAATATTTTAAAATATTTTTAAAACTTTGATACAATATTTAATGTTCAATATTTTAATTTAAGATATTTAATTTATATTAAATGTTTTATTTTCAATTTTATGTTTAGTTTTTATAATTTATTAATGAAAGTAGTTTAAATTTTCAGATTTATTAGTATTTCAAATACTTTTTAATTTATTTTTTTTGAAAATACCCGAAAACCCGAAACACTACTGGCCCCGAACAGACCCAAAAATTGGTTAAAAACCCATTTGGGTCCAACTTTCATGCTTAAAACCCCACCAAACCCGAAAAAACCCAACCCAAAACCAATTTTTTTTTAAAACCCGATTGGGCTACAATTCCTTGATTATTTTACCCTTAACCCGAATGAGTGCCCGAACGCCCATGCCTTATAATATTGGAACCTTTAAATTGTGAATTATCACTTAAGCCATTTAAATTTTATAGTTTTGTTTACTTTCAATGTAAATCACGAATTTTTATTGACTGACCTAAATTAAAATGACGTTAATTGTACTAACAAAATATTTAAACAAATTTAAACGGAGTTTAATCATAAATTTTGGTTCGACTTGATTCGGATTATTCGATTCAGTTTGGATTATTCGGCTCGATGCACGTTCCAGGATGAACGTTTTCTTTGGATCTGGTGCAGAAAATGATAAGCACAAATTAAATGACGTGTTGGACTTTTTTTTTTTGTTAACTGGTTAATTAAATTGCATAATGTAAAAACTGTACAGAGTTGAGTTTAGCAAGAAAGATAGCAACTAATTAGTCAGATTACATGAAGTTATCTTGAGTGGATGTCGTACGTCTCAAACCAAAGTAGCAAGAGTTCATTTTGAGATGAATGATTGTTGGATTTAATACCCATTGTCTTGGACCGCACAGTTTGATTTATGTCTTCCACCACAGTTGCAGGTGGTCGAGAGGTTGAGTTATGCAAACGAGTGTTTCTCTCTTTCCATATGGTGAAAATGATGGCTTGGACTAATAGGAGAGTAAGGAGGCGGTGATCCTTATTGGTTGATTCCCTTTCTATTTTGTCGAGCAAGGGAATGAGTGACAGAGGAGAACTGAGGTTTGAGCTTGTGAAGAACTTTGCCCAAATGTCTCTGCTGTAGCTGCAATTGATGAAGATATGATCCTTTGTTTCAGGCTCGGAATTGCAAAGGAGACAATCAGGTTGTGTGGAGAGGCCCCAACTTAACAGTCTATCCCGGGTCGGTAGACGATTCCTCACTGCAATCCAAGTGATAAAGGAGTGCTTCGGTATACGATTGTTGAACCACACTGATTTTGCCCACGACACTGTTTCACGCACTGGTTGCAATTTTCTCCAGGTCTTTCTTGAGGAAAAAGTTTGAACTTCATCACGTAGAGGATTGTAGTCCTCACTTGTGCTCCATGAAAATCGGTCAGGGACAGAACGAAGATGCAGATTCTGCGCAGGCGGTAGGCATGATCTCAAGAGCGAGGCAACTGGATTTCTAGATGAAGGAAGTTTCCATCCTTGTGGGGAGTGTACTGCAGCGACTGGTGCAGTAAAAGGGATACCTGAGAGCCTTGGACCGTCTCTTCCCGTGAGAGAAATAAGATCTCCAAGTCCTGTCCAATTATCACACCAAAATTGAGAAGTACGACCATCTCCTAATTTACAAAATAAGAAGCGTCTTGCTATAGGCCTAAGCTTCATGATGCGACGGAAGACCCAACTTCCTCTAGTCGAGAAGTCAGCTTCCTAGAATGATCGCGATCCAATTATATTCCTCCTTAGCCAAGAGACCCACATAGAATCTCGATTATTGAAGAGAATCCATATATGCTTTAGAGCTAGAACCTCATTCCAATCTGATAGCCTTCTGAAACCTAGACCCCCGCATGATTTCGGCGAGCAGATAGATCCCCAAGCAACTTTAGCACCTCTAGCTGAGGAGATAGTTCCATTCCATAGATAAGCATTGCACAATTTCTCAAGAGCATTAAGGCATTTATTGGGAAGGATAAAGATGGATGACCAGTAATTTATGATTGAGGAAATGACTGATTGCAGAAGTTGTTGTCTTCCCGCAAATGATAGATGTTTCACCTTCCATGAAGATAATCTCCGTTGGACCTTTTCAATTAGAGGTTGGAAATCTTGTGTTCTCATTTTATGTGGCAGCAAGGGAACACCCAGATAACGGAAAGGAAGACTTCCTTGAGCGATACCGTGACGAGCTATCATTTGAGATGATAATGCAGCATTGTTGCCATCTAGAATCAGAGTCGTTTTTAGAAGATTGATGCCAAGACCAGATTCAGTGTAAAAAGAACGCAAACAGTCAAGAATTCCATTCAAAGAAAAGTCTGATCCATCAAAGAAGATTAACATATCATCTGCAAAGCTTAAATGAGTTATTAGAGGTGAAGAGCATAGTGGATGAGACCTGATTTTCCCCTCTCGTGCAGCTGTGTCAAGCTTTTTGGATAGAAAATCCATGGCAATGACAAACAGGTGCGACGATATAGAATCTCCTTGTCTTAATCCTTTCTTGCCTTGGAAGAAGCCCTTAAGCTCCCCATTGATAGAGATGGAGTAAGACGCCGAAGATACACATTCCTTTATCCATTTGATGAAGAGTGGAGGTAGTTCATATGCAGACAGTACATTGAAGATGAAATCCCAGTTTAAATTGTCGAAAGCTTTGGTGAGATCAATTTTTAGACAACCTCTTCGCGTAACAGCATCTTTGTGATAGTCTTTGATTAGTTCTGAGGCCAATAGAATGTTCTCTCCTATAAGACGACCCTTCACAAATCCAGTTTGATTCCCTTGGACTGCCCGATGAACAAACAGTTGCAGCTTTCGTGAGAGAAGTTTGGATATGATTTTGTAAACGAGATTACAACAAGAAATAGGGCGAAAATTTGCTAGGGAATCCGCGTTATTAGTCTTCGGAATCAGGCAGATTGTTGTGGCGTTAAGTTGCTTTAGAAGCGAACCTGATAAGAAGAATTCTCTCACTGCAGCAATTGTGTCCCGTCCGACAATGTGCCAAGCCGTCGTAAAGAATTCTTTGGGGAAACCATCGGGGCCTGGTGCTTTGTTGTTGGGAAGTGAGAATACTGTTGCTGTGATTTCTTCAAAGGATGGAATCGACAAGAGCTGGTGAGCAAGAGACTGATCGCATCTGAAGGACGAACTTGCACTAAGCTCAACAGGAGATGGGGGGCGGACATCTAAATTTACTTCCCCTAACAAAGCTTTGTAATGACTGATGATCATATTCTGTAATTGGACAGGATCGAAGACTCTGTTACCAGACGGACCGCAGAGAGAAACTATGTTGTTACGAGATTGATTAAGCAACATAGTTTTGTGGAAGTAACGAGTGTTAGAGTCTCCTTCGCGGAGCCAATTTACTCTTGATTTCTGTTTAAAGAACCTTTCCTCCGCTTCTGCTAACTGAACCCAATTTTGCTTGGCTTGAATCGTTTCATTGAGAAGCAATCTAGAGGGAGAAGACAACAATCTGGCTTGCTTCTCCTCCATAAACTCAAACGCCTCTTGCGTTCTATTCTGAATATTCCCAAACCCTTGATGATTGATGCGTCTACAACAAGCCTTAGCAGCTTTAAGCTTAGCGCAGAGCCTGTACATAGAAGAACCAGAAGGTTGGGTCTGCGTCCACATCTGCAGAAGATCCTGATAGTAATTTGGGTGACTTGGTAGGAAATTAAAGAATTTGAAAGGCTTCTTCTTGCGTAAAGGCTCTTCTTCGATCATTATCAAACATGGGGAATGATCAGAAGATCCAGGGGGATCGAAGATAGCAATCGAGTTAGAGAACTGATGCAACCAGACCTCGTTTATTACTGCTCTATCCAATTTGCGTGTTATGTGATTGTTCGACCAAGTGTGAAAAGCTCCTTTACTAGTGAGATCAAAAAGTCGATTCTGGGAGAGACAATTATGAAGATCATGCATACCAGATAGAGGAAGAACTGAAGGATGCTCCGAGAAGTGTTCGTCGGACGTTAGAATTTGATTGTAGTCTCCAATCAATAACAACGGGCGTGAGGAGACCAGACTTGATTCATTGAGCAAAGATAGTTCATGCCACAAACTTTTTCTTTCATTCTTGCAATTGCTTGCATAGATAAATCCCACTGTAAAATAGCAAGCTGAAATTGTATCGAAGACTCCACAGACAATTAGTTGCGTAGATTTCTTGTAGATGACAACCGAGAGAGATGGGTCCCATAGAATCCATATACGACCAGAGGGAGCGAAGGAGTAATTATTATCTAAAGACCAGCCAGGGAACATTCTGTTACAAATAGATGCAGCAGCTTCTTCCTTGACATGGGTCTCCAATAGACCTCCTATACGAGGTTGATATACCGATGTCCATTTACGGACTTCTTTTTGACGACGAGAGTTGTTAAGCCCTCGTACATTCCAACAAAAAAGGTTTAACACCATTATTTACAATAGAGAGGGGGAAAGCTTATGCTTTCTTGCGATTTCGTCCCACTGCTGAGACAGAGTTATCGTGGAGTTTTTTGGAAGCCTGCAATAATTTAGCTAACTTCTGTTTCTCTTTCTTCTCTTTTTTCTTCTCTTTTTTAGAAAGATGGTCGGTTACAGTTGGAGAAAGAGAATCTGATTCGTCCATTGAAGGAGATTGAGAGTTCGATCTTGTACGGAGAAGTTTTTGCGCTGAGGCGATCACCTCTTCTTCTTCATCAAAATCTGCTTTGGTGAGCTCTGTTTGGATGGTGGAGCTGTCAAGACTTGAAAAGATTTGAGTTACTTGGATTGGGGAGAACCGGTCAGAGGAAGGCTCGGTAGAAGGAGCCGCATCTGTCTGAGGGTTAGCGGAAGGAGATACAGAGACCAAAACGGTGGGAGGAAGGGTTATAGGAGTCTTGACTACAGTCACATTTGGTGGGGATTCGACTGTTAATGCAGCTACATCCTGCATAAGTGACACATCGGCAGGAGAAGCTGCAGTGGCCGGGACTGAAAGAATAAATGTAGAAGCCGGAGCTGATTTTGTCTCCTGAGCGGTGGGAGAAGGTGACGTGGTATTCAAGTCTGATGAGGGGATAACTTGAGAAGAGCTCTCTGGTTTTGAGATAGGCTTATCCTGAGAAGCACGAGAGGAACGAGAGGCTAACGCTTTCTTGACATGATGATCCATCTCGTTGTGGATGCCCCCAAATGCCACGAGCATACACTCACTCGTATGGCTAGGAATGACAGGTTCACTTGTAATGCTTGTGGTATGTTTGGTGAACAATGCCCTTACGTATGTGCTCCATGCTCTCTCATGTTCCACCAGGAGTGTATCAAGCTACCCCACGTCATCAACATCAATCGTCATGAAGATCGGATATCTCACACATACTCTCTTGGTTTCGGGGATTGGAAATGCCTAATTTGTCGCACGATGATTGATTGGAGATATGGAGCCTATTCATGTTCGAAATGTCCAAGTTATGTCGTTCACTCCAAGTGCGCAACTAGGAATGATGTGTGGGATGGGGTAGAGCTCGGAGGTGTTCTTGAAGAATTCATTGATCTTTCTCCATTCGAAGTGATTGAAGAGGGAGTAATTAATCATTTATCCCATCAAAAACACTACTTGATAATTGTTGAGGATGGTATCGAACGTGATAAAAGTGTACGTTGTGAAGCTTGCATCCGTCCTATCTTTTCGGAGAAGCATTACAGATGCATGGAATGCAATTATATACTCCACGAAACATGCGCGAACCTTCCTCTTCGAAAACGTCATGGGCTCAGCACAACGCCGCTTACTCTACTTAGCAGCGAAAAGGATGAAGACAAAGAAGACTTATTCTTCGAGTGTCATGCTTGTAATACAATATCAAATGGTTTCATGTATGAGAGTGGTGATATAGAACTTGATATGAGATGTGCAACGATCTCATATTATTGTGACTATGAATGCCACCCACATACCTTATTTCTCACTACAACAGACAAAGGCACTTGTGGGGGTTGTCACAAAGACAGTGTCTATGTGCTGAATTGTGTTGAATGTGACTACTCATTGTGCTTTAAATGTGCTACACTACCAAAGAAGATAAGACACAGGTGTGATGACCATTTTCTGTCGTTGTGTTTTGGTGAGAAGGCAGACTGTAAGTACTGGTGTGAGGTTTGTGAAACAGTTTTAGATCCACAAAGTTGGTTTTACGCATGCGATGATTGTGTGGTCGTTTGTCATATTGAATGTGTGCTCGGGGATTTTGTGAATGCAAAGCCAGGAGTCATGAGATTGGACTATAGGGTAGCTGTATTGGTTTCCAACAATAGTATGTCACGTCCAAAATGCAGCATATGCAAATCTCGTTGCAAATTTCCCCTCATTGCGAAATATTTCTACTATCAAATCGAGTTTGTGTTTTGTACATTTGAATGCCTTATGGTATATTTCAGTGCTCGTAGGTAATTAATGAGCTACTAATCTGTTTCATTGTTTGTTGTTTGCCTGCTTTTTTTGTTCTGTAAGTTGGTTCCAAAGTCAGTTTATTTGTCTTTCTTCTTTGTGAGACTCTTTTGCTCACTAGTGATTAAAATCTCATAATAGTTAAAACGTGGACTCTTCCGCATAATTCCCTTAAAGTAAAAGCATTTTGTTTACCGGTCAATACTAGAAGTATTTTGATTTTAAGATATTGATGTATTGTTTTCTGGTGTATTCTATTATTAAATTTAAACTTATAAGCCTTAAATGTCTTAAAATTTACACAATGTCATTGCCATAAATATAATAATATTATCTATGTTTCTATATTTAAAGAATGTAAGAAATAAGATCTCATATGTAATCATATCTTACTTTTTATTATTATATTTTCCTATTTATAATTTTTTGATATTACTCTTATATAAAATTTCGAATTAATATATAATTCATATAATAAAAAATTGTCAAGATTTATTCAAGTTTCGTGCTCTAGATTTTTCAAAACGTATATAAAATTCTCAACTTATAAAGAAAGTTATATTTTTTAAAAAAAATCGGCTAAGAAAGTAATAAGAGAATATGAAGCAACTCTATAAATAAGTTAATATACTTAGAATATTGAATTACGAGTCGAAAGCTTGATTTAATCAGTATCCAAGTTACACAATGTTTGTTTTATTTATCTAATTTGGTATCTAAGCCAAATTACTAAAATAAAATTAGTAAATATTGAATATTTAGTTATATAAAATAAATCAAATATTTTTTATTCGACTTAATATTATTAAAGAAAATATAAAAATAAATAAGATATAAATATCTCACCCCACTAAGAATTAAACCTACACTAATGAATACATAATATTGTAATACATAAGAGAGAAAGGGTGCTTGACATGTGATATCCATTTTCTATTGTGACACATGACACCCCTCTTTTTTTTTTTTTTTTTTTTTTCNATTTATTAAAAGGGTTTTACAAATTAATAAATGGGGACCCTATAAGACCCATTTATCTAATTTTAAATCTTTTTAAATGGTAATCTATAAGACTCATTTAATTTCTTCTAAATAGGAATCACATATTTTTCCCTAAATCGTGTTTTAAAAAAACTCAGAATCGCGTTATTTTCCCGAAAAATGCGGAATCCCGTTATTTTCCTAAAAAATGTAGAATCGCATTATTTCCCCCAAAAAGCAGAATCGCGTTTTTTAAAAAATTGTGCGGGATAACGTTTTTTTAAATGGTGGAGTCACGTTTTTTTTTAAATCGCAGAATCACGTTTTTCGAAAATCACAGAATCACGTTTTTCTAAAAATAGTGGAATCACATTTTCACAGAATCTTGTTTTTTCAGAAAACTCGGAATCAAGTAATGTGGAATCGCGTCATGTTTTCAAAAGATCATGGAATCACGTTTTTTCGAAAATGGTGGAATCACGTTTTTTTCGAAAATTGCATAATCTAATTTTTTCGAAAATCATAGGATCACATTTTTTGCAGGAAAAATCGTGATTCCGCGATTTTTTGCGGGAAAAACGTGATTCCGCTATTTTGGCGGGAAAAACGTGATTCCGATATTTTGGCAAGAAAAATAGTGATTTTGTAATTTTTGGCGGGAAAAATCGTGATTCCGTGATGTTTTGTAGGAAAAATCGTGATTCCATGATTTTTGGTAGGAAAACATGATTCATGATTTTGGCGGGAAAATTCATGATTACGCGATTTTTGGCAGGAAAAATCGTGATTCCGTGATTTTTGGTAGGAAAAAATGATTCCCGATTTTGGCGGAAAAATTTATGATTCCGCGATTTTTTGCGGGAAAAATCATGATTCCGTGATTTTTGGTAGGAAAAACATGATTCCCTATTTTAGCGGGAAAACGTGATTCTGCTATTTTTGGCTGGAAAAATCATGATTCCGTGATTTTTTGTAGGAAAAACATGATTCCCGATTTTGGCGGGAAAACGTAATTTTGCTATTTTTGGCGGGAAAATTCATGATTTCGTGATCTTTGGTAGGAAAAACATGATTCCCGATTTTGGCGGGAAATGTGATTCCGCTATTTTGGCCGGAAAATTCATGATTATGTGATTTTTGGTAGGAAAATATGATTCCCGATTTTGGCAGAAAAATTCATGATTCCGCGAATTTTGGCGGAAAAAATCATGATTCCCTGATTTTTTGTAGGAAAAACATGATTCCCGATTTTAGCGGGAAAACGTGATTCTGCTATTTTTGGCGGGAAAAATCATGATTCCGTGATTTTTGGTAGTAAAAACATTATTCCCGATTTTGGCGGGAAAACGTGATTCTGCTATTTTTTGCGGGAAAATTCATGATTTCGTGATTTTTTGCGGGAAAAATCGTGATTTCGTGATCT
>OVAO01001575.1:0-14786 GCA_900406285.1 Biscutella auriculata
TGGCAGATAACGCCTTTGAGTTGTACATCGCTTCTTTGTTCTCGTCTAGGGTCCACTGCTTCCGAGGTTTCAGAATCTCCTCGTTTTTCTCATTCATCACCACAAGAGGTTTCCATCCTTCCTCGACAATTGTCCATGCTTCAGTGGCAATGCTCTGAATCATCTGAGTCATCTGGACCTTCCAATACCCATAGTTCTCTGAGTCCAGTTTCAGAGGTTTCGTCACAGCGACGAACTGTTGTGAGTTCTCCATACCTAACCCAAGATCTTCACCTGAGTTTGACAAGCGCACGCAGTCAGATTAGGTGACTGCTCTGATACCAATTGAAAGTACAGAGAACTTATGCCACACGATTAACGTCTTGATGCAACAAGACCAAGTGGATAAACTTTTATTAATAAGCAGTAGCTTTGTACAACACAAACTACTCTTACACGCTTTTACTCTCTTCCTAAGACTACACTCAAAGGAATTCGAAAAGCAATAATTTATCCCACCCCACTCTCTCTGATTAACCTTACTCAGCAGTAAACTAACCCGAGACCGAGTTCAACATTCACCTTCGAAACTCCTTTGCTTTTGCAAAGTTCGAATGACAAAAAATCCTAAGCGATATTCTCCCAAAAGTGTTACCCTCTAATCACTTTTAGGTCTGAATATATACAATCAACGACTATGAAACTTTCCTAAACCCTACAAGGAATGTTTCCCTTATACAACCAGATTTCCTTTTCCTCAAGATTCTGGGCGCATCTTTCCCACGCTTCATGTCCACGTCAGTAAATCTTGGAGACTCTTCTTTATTGCCTAATGCTCATTTGCCAGCTTCCTGATTCCATCACTCAGCTGATTTGCATATTCAAATCGTGCCGCCTTCACTCTTTCCACTCGGAAGCCTAAAGAACATTTCTCTCGACAACAACAAATTTCAAGGTCCTCTTCCTTTGTTTCCACCGGAGGTCACCAATGTAACCGTCGACCACAAAAATTTCTGTACTACCAAAGCAGGAGAAAGCTGTAGTACTCAGGTGATGACGCTCTTAGCCGTCGCCAGATGTTTGGGATATCCGTCGATGTTGACAGAATCTTGGCAAGAAAACGATGTTTGCAATGGATGGGCTTATGTCACATGTGATTCAAGTAGAAAGAATGTTGTCACGCTGAATCTCGGGAAACATGGATTCGTCGGATTTATATCTCCGGCAATTGCTAATCTCACTTCTCTCACGAGCCTGTACCTTAATGACAACAATTTAACCGGCGTTATCCCCAAAGAGTTGACATTTATGACTACTCTGCTGTTAATCGATGTCTCAAACAACAATCTCAGAGGAGAAATACCAAAAGTTCCCTGGTCCAGTGAAGTTTAATTTTAGACCAGGTAACTCTTTGCTGGGAACTAACGCCGGAGCTTCTTCAAACCCTGGAAGCGGTTCTAGTACCGGTGGTGGTCCTGGTGGCTCTTCTGGTCGTGGTGGTGTAAGTAAATCTCCTCTGATCATTGGTGTAATCGTGGCGGTTCTTGCTTTTATTGCCATTTTAGGATTTGTGGTTTACAAACTTGTTATGACAAGGAAGTACGGGAAATTTACTCGGGCGGATAATGAGAAGGCAGGGAAGATTATAGATAGTGGTAATAGTGGTGGATATGCTACTGGACATGGAGAAAATAACTTCAATGCATTGAACAGTCCTAATAGTGGTGACAATAGTGATCGTTTCCTTCTTGAAATTGGAAGTGTTCCCATTCCAATGGAGGTTCTTCGTCAGGTTACGAATAATTTCAGTGAGGATAACATTCTGGGCAGAGGCGGTTTCGGTGTTGTGTATGCTGGAGAATTACACGATGGAACAATGACTGCGGTTAAAAGGATGGAATGTGCAGCAATGGGTAATAAAGGAATGAAAGAGTTTCAGGCAGAGATTGCGGTATTAACTAAAGTCAGGCATAAACATTTGGTTGCTCTATTGGGTTACTGTGTGAATGGGAACGAGAGGTTGCTTGTCTATGGTACATGCCGCAAGGAAATCTTGGACAACATTTGTTAGAGTGGCGTGAACTCGGTTACTCTCCTTTGACATGGAAACAGAGAGTGAGCATTGCATTAGACGTGGCAAGAGGTGTGGAATATCTCCATAGCTTGGCTCAGCAAAGCTTAATCCACAGAGATTTAAAGCCCACCAACATTCTTCTTGGAGATGACATGAGAGCTAAAGTTGTTGATTTCGGATTGGTTAAGAACGCAGCCGATGGGAAATACTCTGTTGAAACAAGATTAGCAGGCACGTTCGGATATCTAGCACCAGAATACGCCGGTAAGTTGATTATCTATGCCAAGAAGTTCACTGATTTTGAATCTATTAGCTTGTTTCCTCAGATATTGATGTGTTTATATATAATATGGTTCTACAGCTACTGGGAGAGTAACAACGAAAGTGGATGTGTATGCATTTGGAGTGGTTCTAATGGAAATGATAACAGGAAGAAAAGCATTGGATGATACATTACCAGACGAGAGATCTCATCTGGTCACATGGTTCAGGAGAATCCTAATCAACAAAGATAACATCCCAAAGGCACTATACCAAACCATAGAGGTAGACGAGGAAACATTGGAGAGCATTCACAGAGTGACTGAGCTTGCAGGACACTGCACGGCCAGGGAGCCTCAACAGAGACCAGACATGGGTCACGCGGTTAATGTGCTAGGCCCACTTGTGGAGAAATGGAAACCGTCGAGCCAAGAAGAAGTAGAGAGCTTGGGGATCCATGTGAACAACATGAGTTTATCTCAAGCTCTACAGAGATGGCAAAACGAAGGGACATCAACTTCAATGTTCCATGGAGATTTCTCACGCTCTCAGTCACAGTCTAGTATTCCTCCAAAGCCTTCTAGTTTTCCTCTTACGTTCGATTCAACAGATGGTCGTTGACTACTACTTTGTTTGATATCTGTTAAACCATTGTTGCAACTTGCAAGCATATATGTTGTATTTAAGTCTGAGTTCTGACCACTTGAGGTTTTACATTTATTCAATTTTTAAAGGATAATTGTATTACGTAGCTTGTTTTTTCGAGAAATTAAAAAGCAATTTGAAGCAAACTAGTTTTTAAGAAAGGAATGTCACATGTACACAAGACAATATCTCTTCGACAATATGGCGTGCATTGTCTGACCATTCTGTCTAGACAGCGGCAAAAGAGCTTGATCAAGCTCAGATGCCAATTCCTCCTCCTGCACCGTCATCAACACATCAACCTCATCCCATTCTCTATCTCAATGACCCATCTCGTTCCGCTCCTCATCAATCTCCCCCACCCACTTCCGCTTGCTGGTGTGACGCTTCATAGATTTCAAAATCTGATCTTATTGGAGTTGGATGGATCTTAAAACGTGATCACTCAGACTTGGTAACAACCTGGAGTCGAGATAGCCTGAAGCTTACAGGTTCTCCGGCCGAAGCAGAGGCCGAATCCCTGTTATATGCTGTTCAGCATCTCTCGCAACTAGGACTTGCCAACACTCTTATCCATTCCGACTCAAAATCAACTCTCGATCTACTTCATACAATCGCTGGCTCTTCTTACATCAAACGTGATCATCATCCATTTAAGTTCATTCTCCATCGGATCCTGAGGATTGCTAAACATCGCAATTTCTCCTTCCGTTTTGTCCGGCGTGATCAAAATGTAGAGGCAGATTGCTTAGCCAGACGAGAACGTTTGCAACGTTATCTTCCTATGATATCCTGGCGACCCCTCATGCTCTAATGTTTTTCATCTTTATACCAGTGTATGTACTCTCGTTTCAATGAAGTATGTTCGAACAAAAAAAAAAGAAAGAAAGGAATGTCAAAAGTGAGATCCACTTATGCCTTTTTTTAAAAAAGGAATAAAGAATAAAAAGAAGCATGTTACTATGTTCTCGTAAACTTTCAATTAGAAAAATGATATAACAAGGATTTTATTCACTTTCTATTTTTGGATTGTGAGTGTAGGTTAGTAGCTGGTTTAGTTCATGGTTCATGTTAGCTGTTTTGATTTGCTAAGAGATAAATGTTTGTTCTCAACATTTCTAAGGTTAAGAGAATATATTCAAAATTAGTTTTGATTATGTTATGAATCTTGATATGGTATCAAAGCCAAATTGATTCTTCTTTTATGGCGTTAAATTCGAATCCGCAGTTACCTCTAGTGGTGGTTCAGGAACAAGCAAGTAATCATACAAATCTTTATGAAAATCTGTACTATCTTCACAGTACAGATTATGCTGGTCTTCAATTGGTCACTGATCGACTTGAATCTAGCGCAAACTTTCATTCTTGGCAAATGTCAGTTCGTATGGCCTTGAATGTTAGAAATAAGCTTGGTTTTATAGATGTAGTAATTCGTAAATCACTAGAAACGGATAGGGATTATGGATCTTGGTCTCGTTGCAATGATTTGGTAGCAACATGGTTAATGAACGTTTCGAAGAAAATTGGTCAAAGCTTGCTGTTTATGTCGACATCTGAAGGGATATGGAACAATATGATGATGCGTTTTAAACAAGATGATACACCACGTGTGTATGAGACTGAACATAATTACATTGATCTTCCAATCTGTACTTGTGGGCGTTGTGAGTGTAATGTTGATGTCTTGTGGGAAAAGCTGCAACAGAGGAGTCATGTTACTAAATTCTTAATGGGATTGAATGGTAGCTTTGAACAGACTCGGAGATATGTCCTTATGCTTAAGCTTATTGCAAATATTGATGAAGCTTACAACATTGTGGCTCAAGATGAGCGACAGAGAATGGTTAAACCTCCTCCTAAGTCTGATAATGTTGCTTTCCATGTGAATGGAACTCCCTCTGGTGGTGCTCCTATGAACATCAATCAAGAAGAGTGTGTGGCAGCTTACAATACTTATCGCCCTCGAGGAAATCGTCCCATATGTACTCATTGTGGACTTCTTGGACACACTATTCAGAAGTGTTATAAAGTCCATGGATATCCACCTGGATACAAACATTATAACTCAAACAATGCTACTAACAAGACTTCATTTGTGCCTCGTGGTTCGAAAAATAGTCAGAATCAGCGACCTATTGCTAATGTCTTCACTGAGTCCAATGGAGAGAATGGTATGTTGTATATGCCTCCTCTAGCTACTGATGCTATGAACTTCGATGTGAGCCAATTGTCCAAAAGTCAGGCTCATTCGCTTCTTCAGCAACTGAATGCTAGGATTCAGACTACATAGACTGTTGCTTCTTGTTCTCAGTCTTCTTCTATCTCTGATAAATGTGTCATATTTACTCATTCAACATCAAGTAAGTGTCTTGATGTATCACCATCTTTTGGACCTGCTACTCTTCTTTTTCCCGTTCCCCAACCTTATTGTTTTTTCACACTTTATCACTCTCTTAGCCCTAGTTCTTGGATAATAGATAGTGGAGCTACAAGTCATGTCTGTTCTGATCTTTCAAAATTTGAGAATGTTAGACTAGTCTCTGGAATTACAGTTTCATTACATGATGGTACTAAACTCCCTATCATTCACACTAGTAATGTTCAGATATCAGAATTACTTGTCTTGCGTGGTGGGTTATATGTTCCTTCATTTTGTTTCATCTTGATTAATGTGAGTAGTTTGATGAAGGATAGTAATTGTTGTGCTCATTTTTGTAAGACTGAATGTTTTCTCCAGGATTGTATTCGAAACTTGATGATTGGGAAGGGTGATTTCTTTCATAATCTCTACATTCTTCAAATTGATAAGCCTTCCACCTCAAGTTGTTCTGTGGCTTTCACTGGATCCTTGTCGGATGATGCGATGCTCTGACACAACTGCCTCAGACATCCTTCAACTGCCAAGTTACATATTCTTTCGGGTAAACTTTCTTTGAATAAGATGAGTCTGTTGCATAGTAAGTCTTGTGTTGTTTGTCCATTGGCTAAACATAAAAGATTAGCTTTTCCTTTTCAGAATAATAAATTGAAGTTTCCTTTTGACTTGGTTCATTTAGATACTTGGGGACCTTTTAGTGTTGAATCTATAGATGGCTATAAGTACTTTCTTACTCTTGTAGACGATTGTACTAGGGTGACTTGGATCTACATGATGAGGAATAAAAGTGATGTTTTGAATATCTTTCTAGAGTTCTTACAACTTATTGCTTCACAATATAACACAAAAATCAAAGCCATAAGGAGTGATAATGCACCTGAATTGAAATTTGATTCTTTGATAAAACAGCATGGCACGATTCTTTACTTTAGTTGTGCATATACGCCTCAACAAAATTTTGTAGTTGAGCGTAAACACCAGCATTTGTTAAATGTGGCTCGAGCATTATTATTTCAATCAAACATGCCTCTAGCTTACTGGTCTGATTGTGTATTTACTGCTGCTTTCTTGATCAATAAAACTCCTTCTCCTTTCCTGGATAAAATCTCTCCTTTTGAAGCTATGTTAAAGAAATGTCCTGACTATTCTATGCTTAAAAGCTTTGGTTGTCTGTGCTTTGCATCCACTCTGCTTAAGGATAGGACCAAGTTCACTTCTCGAGCTAGACCATGTGTATTCTTAGGCTTTCCTTTTGGATATAAGGGTTACAAAGTGCTGGATTTAGAGGATCGTACAATTTCTATTTCTAGAAATATTGTCTTTCATGAGGATGTGTTTCCATTCAAAACTCCATCTAACATCATCCCGGATTTCTTTGCAGATAAAATTTTGCCTTGTTCCGTGGCTTACATTGATAGTAGTACTGATGATTTTCCAAGACCTCACTTAGAACAAATTGATTCTGGTTTGCAAAATGTTGAATCTCGTGTTCCCGTGCTTGATGATGATTCTGCTAATGTTGAATATTTACCATGTGTTATATCTGTGAGTGATCAAACTGTTGTTCTAGAGCCTACTCGGGCTGATAAACCTATAGGAAGATCTAAACGAAATATTAAAGCCTCTAGCTATTTATCTGATTATCATTGTGCTCTTTTTAATACCAATCACCCTCCAGATAAGGCATATTCTACACCTTATCCTCTTTCGTCAGTCCTTTCTTATCAAAAACTCAGTGACACCTATTGTTCTTATCTCTTTTCTTATTCCCTAGAGATAGAACCTAAATATTTTAAGCAGGCTATGACATCTACAAAATGGATTAAGGCTGTTAATGAGGAACTACAGGCTATGGAGACAAATGGGACTTGGAGTATAGTCTCTTTACTACCAGGGAAGAATGTGGTGGGAAATAAGTGGTTCTTCACTTTGAAGTATCTCTCGGATGGCTCCTTTGAGAGACACAAGGCGTGATTAGTTGCTCAGGGATTTAGTCAACAAGAAGGTATTGATTTCTCTGAGACTTTTTCCCCTGTAGCTAAGCTAACTATTGTCAAATTGTTACTTAGCTTGGCAGTTTGCAAATGATGAGAGCTCTCCCAGATGGATGTATCCAATGCTTTTCTTCAGAGTGAATTAAAAGAAGAAGTTTACATGAGGATTCCACAAGGCTACACCACGAAGACTGATCTTCCTCCGAATGTTGTTTGTCGCCTACATAAGAGTATATATGGTCTAAAACAAGCATCACGACAATGGAATAAGAAGATTACTCCAGTCCTTAACAATGGGTTCACTCAATCGGTTGTATATACTACTCTCTTCATCAAAGAGACCAAGACTGGCTTTGTTGCTCTCCTTATATACATGGATGATATAGCAATAACAAGCAACAATTCTCTAGATCTTGCTGCGGTAAAAAAGGTCATTTTTGATGCTTTTAAGATCAAAGATTTGGGACCTCTCATATTTTTTTTGGCTTGGAGATTGCTAGGAATTCGACTGGTATTGCTGTTTGTCAGAGGAAATATGTGCTTTATTTGCTTAAAGATGCAGGGCTCACTGGATCCAAGCCAGCGTCCATTCCTCTTGAACCCTACGTGCATTTGAGCAAGGAAACTGGAACTCCTCTTCCATCTCTGACTCCTTACAAAGAACTGATTGGTAGATTGCTTTATCTTACCATCACCAGACCCGATATCATATTTGCAGTGAATAAGCTGAGCCATTTTCTGCAATCTCCTCATGATGCTCACTTATAAGCTGCTCACCGAATCCTTCAATATTTGAAAGGAAACCTGAGACAGGGGTTGTTATATTCTGCTCAATCAGAGCTCTGCTTATCGCATTTGCAGATGCAGATTGGACATCATGTCCTGACATGAGAAGGTCCACTACTGGGTACTCCATTTTCCTTGGAACTTCTCTCATATATTGAAAATCTAAGAAGCAGGTAGTTGTCAGTAGAAGTAGCACAAAAGCGGAGTATGGAAGTCTTACTGATGCCACTCGTGAGATCCTATGGCTTCACCAATTAATCAAAAACTTCAAGATCACACCTACTATCACAACAAAGCTCTTCTGTGACAATAAATATGTCGTCTACCTTGTTACAAATCCAACGTTTCATGAAAGAACGAAGCATGTCGAGATTGATTGCCACATAACAAGAGACCAGCTCAATCTTGGCACACTCAAAGTTCTTCATGTCAACAGTACGGGCCAGCTTGCATATATTCTAACCAAGTCCTTACATCCTGGTCCTTTTCATGCTCTTCTCAAACGGATGTCTCTCTCAAACCTCTTCTCACCTTTGGTTCTTGATTCTTCGGCTTGCAAGGGTGTATAATGAAGATTTTACTCACTTTCTATTTTTTGATTGTGAGTGTAGATTAGCAGTTGGTTTAGTTAATGGCTCATGTTAGCTGTTTTCATTTGCTAATATATAAACGTTTCTTCTCAACATTTCTAAGGTTAAGAGAATATATTCAAAGTTAGTTTTGATTATGTTATGAATCTTGATAAATGAAATAAAAGACGATTCCACTATAGCCCAACGATAGTGTTGTGGCCGTGCTTGTCACCCGACTCGAGTTCAAATTTTCCTGCATAGATGTAAGTCACTTGTTTGTGGTGTGTAAGGGGAATGGACCCTCTTTATGATCCATAAATGATCTTAAGTGTCATTTTACAAAAAAAAAAAAAAATGAAATAATTTTTTTTTATTGTTTCCAATATACTAAAAGCTGAGATTTTATAATTGATTTTTAATTTCATCAATAGATAGATATACTTAACTGTTAATATCTGAAAATTTCCGTGAGTTAGTTATAGTACCACAGAAGAACTGTTCTTGTAACAAGTTGGCAGTGCACATTCTATGCAATGTGTGGTGCATATATATATATATTTTGCCATATCTATTTTGAAGAGATGGTTATATTGCATAAGCAATTCCCAAAGCAGCTAAAAAAGATTGAGATCGTTTAAACATAAAATGCCTTTTATATCAGACTGATGCTTTTTTTTTTATATATATATATATAGAAATGGACATTAGATTCATTAAAGGTCTAATAACTACCTTTTTGTTGTGTCTAAAATATATTTGGGAACCAATTGATATGTGCATTGGTTCATTTGAATCCTTAATTAAAGCATTAACCTTATCAGAATGGATTCAGAAACCAACATAAGGAACCTTCGTGGCTTTCTTTCTTTTTTGTTGAGACTTGAGAGTTTAGCTAGCATGACAATAAGACATCACATAGCTTCTTCTTTGAATGCAGTTGTGTCACCTTGATTAATTCCTAAATTTTTGTATTAGTATTGTAATATAGTATCCATCTTCTAAGTACCCATAGGAACTCAACCTTCTCCCATACGTTGCAAAGAAACCCATTCACATGTTGTTCCACCCAAATGCTTTGCTCCATCTTATAAGCCAGTTTGGCCTCAGGATTCCAACCTTGATCGAGGTTTACAAATATTCGAAAACTAGTCTCACCAACTTATACTAAACAAAGTTCTGTTTGTGAAACCATTAATAGATCTACAATATCGACTATAATACCATTTGCTTCTGTTAACACACAAGCCTGTGGTTATACTTGAGAGTATCATTGAAAACAATGTTGTGAATGTTATATTTACATCATAAGCAGAATCATATGATCGTCCCATCCAAAGCCTATAGGATGAATGACCTTGAATCTTCAAAAATATGTCGTCCAAAATATTCTTAAGTTATGTTTTCCTTAAAACCTATACAAAAGTTCTCCTTAAAACCTATACAAAAGTACAGAGAAACAGACTTTTGCCTTACGTTTCACAACTGAGGCTGAGAAAGTGATAAATACGTAAAAGACTGAACTCCAAAGTCGATACGGCAAGTTCTTGAACGTTATGTAATAAAGAGCAAGACGTAGAAATCAATATTAAGGCAAAAGTTCAAAGTGTATACATGTTTTCTACTAATTTTAATTTATATATTTTTCTCTTGCTACAAAATGGCATTGTTTATATTCTTTAGGATTATATATATACTTCTCAAAGTTGATATATCGGAAGCTGTATGCTCAAACGAAGAGCGCATCTTTTGGTAAAACAACGTATGTGTTTATTAAACTATATGACATGTATTTTATTCTTACTGAAATATTCATGTATGTTGTAGTAACCATTGTGCAACCTCCATTGTTGACTTATATTGTAGTTGTCTAAAGTGTTCTTAAGAAGTTTATTTAAACTATTACCTATAGGTCCGTGCATGATATTGTTGAATCCAGAAATAATCACAAAGACAATAAGATAAATCCAACTGTTAAATCGTTAGAACATGGGCGACATATGACATTCAGTATTAGACTTCAAAGCAGAAATGAATAGTTTAAAGTAAATATTCGAAATAAAAAGCTTGAACGTAAATATGTTTGAGTTGATTAGGTTAGACGAGTTCGCTAAAGAGATGTCAGTGATTAATCGAAGTGCGAGGTAGTACAGTGCGAGCTAAGTTAAGCAGAAAGTAAATGAGATACAGATTTCCCACTCAAGGGAAGCCGAGTTGATCAACATTTATATCACAATCGTTTGCGAGGTCACGAGCTAAGTTTGACTCTTTGGTCGAGCTCGGATCGCGAGATCGGATTACTAGTGAGGTCGATGGTGATCCTCGGATTACACTCTTTAAGTCTATATTCTCTCTCTATACTATAGCGAACTCAATCACTTTTTTCTTCTTATGTTTGTATGATATGTTCCTTATTTATAGTGAACAGTGTCCGGTTTATTGCTTACACTTTCGAACCGGGACCCTTACTTTCTATGGGCTTCGTCTTCTTTTTGGGCCTTCGTCAATTATCTTCTCTTCAGCCAGCTTCGATCCAGGAGCCGAATCAGATCTTGGACCTTCTTTGATCTGGTACGATCCAGATATCAATAGATATGACTTGTAGAACATCAACAATTGTTATGGGACTATTTATGATTCTATTGAAACTACTTTGCGACCCAAAAAACGTAATGTTAAAGAGTCTTAAATATGCGACTTATATGTAAAAGTCGTTTATTTGACTATTCTAAGACTTCTTTACGACGACATTAACTGGTAGTAGAGTAGTCACAAACAATATTGCCACAAACATGTGATTATGTGATGTAGTCTCAGTTTTGGGGTCGCAAAGTAGTGGCTACATTTGTTACTCTTTTGCAATTACTATATTTTGTAATTATTTGCCAATGATTCAAGTGGTTTAGATATACATGTAGTTACAATATAGTATTGAATTTTAAGATTTCTTTGCGATTACTTTATCACCACCCATTTTTTTTAATTTATTAGTAAAAGAATAGTGTATAGCCACGCCAAAATTCGTGGGTATAGGCTGCTTTCATGGGTATATAAAATTAGTTACGGGTTAGCCACAAAAATAATTTGTGGGTATAGCCTCATGGTAACTAAGTTTCCTGGCTAATTCGTGGGTAGCTAACCACGAATTAGTCACGAAAAAATTCGTGGATAGCTAGCCGGCGGTGGACACTGACATTCGCCTTCGCCGTCGTCGCTGCTGAATTTCGCCGCCCCTGGGTGGATATACCACAAATATATGCTGTGATCACTGGACTATTGTGACTTTGATGTTCTGTTTTAGCAACACTATAATAGATTACTACCTTGATTAATAGCGTTTTAGTTTTATTTGTTTTGATTATAATTGAGTTTGTCTCAGGTTTAACCAATATGGTAGTGTGATCTTATTGATAGTATGAGAATTTGAACATAATTTATTTATTAGTTTAGTTTGGTTCGGATTATTTGTGCTTCAGTTTGTTTTGGTTCAGTTAAGTAAAAAGTCAATTTCTCAATTAAAAATTATCGGTTTAGTTATGTTTGATTATTTAAGATATAATTATATAAATATGTTTAATATATTCTTGTATATATATGTGAAAGATGATTATTTTGAAATGATAAGGGTTTGATAAAAGTAATATATCATATAGTATCGTCTCGGTTAACGTGTTTAGGGATGAAAATATGCATTAATGTTTAGAGTTTATGATTTATGATATAATGTTTAATGTTTAGAGTATTAGAGTTTAGTGGTTTAGGGTTTATAATTTATTTATAATGTTTCACATTTTTCTTTTCATTTTATTATTTTGTGGTTTAGGGTGTAGAGTTTATTCAAGATTTAGAGATTTAGAGTTTAGAATATATGATTTTATAATTTTGTGTTTTGGATTTAGGGCTTAAAATATATGATTTAGATTTTAGAGTTTATATTTAAAGGTTAGAGTTTTAGAGTTTAGGGTCTAAAATAAATATAATTTAAAGTTTTTAATGTTAGGTTTTATGTTTTTATTTTTTAGTTTAAAGTTTTGAGTTAATAGTTAGAGTTATGAGTTTAGAGTATTAGAATATATTTATAATTTGTTTTATATTTTTCTTTTCATTTTATTATTTTGTGGTTTAGGGTTAGAGTTTACTCAAGAGTTAGAGTTTTAAAGTCTAGAGTATATGATTTTATAATTTAGTGTTTCTAATTTTGGGCTTTTGATTTAAGGTTTAACATATATGATTTAGAGTTTAGAGTTTCAAGTTTTGAATTTAGAGTTTATAGTTAAAGGTTAGAGTTTTGAGTTAATGGTTAAAAATGTATGAGTTTAGAGTTTAGAGTATAGGGTTTAGGGTTTAAGGTTTTTTTCTTTTTTTTTAAATTAGCCATGAACATTTTTCGTGGCTATTTTTATTTAGCCACGAACACTTTTTGTGGGAAAGTTGTGGTTATATTAGCCACAACTAGATTCGTGGTTAATTCATGGCTATATTAGCCACGACCATATTTTGTGGTTAATTCGTGGTTATTTTAGCCACAACGGTATTTCGTGGGAAATTCATGGGTTTTTTTAACCACAAAAATTTTCGTGGAAAATTCTATGGCTGGCTATATACAGTTTTTCGTGGAATATTAGTAGTCATAAAAGAGTCACAAAATGTGCCACTACTTTTCTACTATCCTAGGCTTGAGTGGTTTAAATATTTCAGTGACAAATTTGCGAGTATGTTGCCACTAATTTGCGACTCTGATCGCTTTATTTCACATATTTCTATATTCTATTCGCTTAAGATATAACATATGGCGTATCAAATAATAAAACCAATAAAATTTTCAATATTTTCAATGAAATACAAAACTTGTGAAATCATATAACATTTATAATAAGTACAAGGTATGTAATATAATCTTAATCAAAAAAGGTAGTACAACATTTATTGACTGAGTCAAATTAGACACGACGTTAATTTTACTAACGACGAGATTAAACTCTATTTAAATATTCTGTTAGTGAAGTTAACGTTGTGTCTAATTTGACTCAGTCAACAGAAGTTCGAGGTTTTATTTAAAAGTCAACAAAACTATGAGATTTAAATGGTCTAAGTGATAGTTCAAGGTTTAAACGGTCAAAATGTACAAGTTTGAGGTATTTTGACATTTTTTCCTATGCTAAACGAAATTATATAAGTAACTAGGGGAGGGTCCGCGCGTTGCACAAAAATAATATACTGACTTGATTATAAAGAATTTTATATTATTAAAAAAATATTTTATCCATTGAAAACGACATGTGATTTTAAAGTAATTGCCTTCTACAATAAGAACAAGTTGTTCTGTAACACAACCAATTGGAGATACATATGTGGTGAAATTTGTGCTTGCTGATAAACATAAATTTTCATTTCTTTTGGAGGTTTATCAATGAAGTATAGGGAAGATGGGTGATCGAGGTTGTCGAACCAACTCGGAGGTAATTAACTCACAAATCCTATGCTAGATTTTACTAAGTCTAGACAACAGAAAAGGGGTTTGTTTGTCACTAACAACTCCTAAGTAATTAAATAAAACAAAGCAATAAACTGAAAATGAAAGCAAAAACACTAAACTGAAAATGAAAGCAAAAACACTAAACTGCAAATGATAAAAATCAGAATTTAAAAGCAACTTATGAATAATGGGATTGATAATTGATAGGAGTTTTCATGCTAGAATTATTTACTAACTACCCTTGGCTTATTATATGTCTAGGAATCTCTAAAATAGACTAGCTCGCTCTCGCACAACTAGACCCTTTTCTAATCTTACCATTACCCAAATCTCTTGGTAATGAAGCATTACTAGAAAGCATTAGACACAATTCCGTACAACAATCAATCGATAACTTAAACAATCTCTTGGAAAGAATCGACTAACAACCAATTCACTTAATTCGGGAATCCTATCAAGAACCTCTCGGGTGATAAGTTTCCTATAGATCTAGATTTGGTTAGCTACTCCTAATCTAGCTTTAAGCACATAAACAAGTCGAGAGTATCATTTCTANTTTAAGCACATAAACAAGTCGAGAGTATCATTTCTACTATAGATCTAAACCATTTCTAGCAATCTAAAA
>OVAO01001576.1:0-14776 GCA_900406285.1 Biscutella auriculata
GAGAGAGAGAGAGAGAGAGAGAGAGAGAGAGAGAGAGAGAGGAGAGAGAGAGAGAGATTTCAGGGAGATTTCGTTAAGTCTGAAGACACGCAAGATGCAACTTGTTATGTTCTGTCTAATTTTTGTCCAGACGAGATCTAACCCAAACTGAGTTTTAACTATTAACTCTTTCCAATTTATTAATTGTATTAAACATTTCAAATGTATAAATCTCTTAAGATAAATATTTGTAGTTACATACAACATTACACATGAGCAAGAGCTATCAGATTTCTTCACCACATCAAAATCTGAAAAAAAAATATGATGAAACATGTAATGAAATATTCAAATTTGTCAAATAAGTATAAATCTGTAAAGTGTAATATCAGAGATAGTTCATGACCCTCTCCATTTTTATTCTTCATATCATGAATTGTTGGACTTACACACCACTCATTTGATACCTGAAACAAGAGATTTTGTATTATTATTTTTCTTAAACTAGTAAATTATGTTTGTTAATTTTTATATTTGATAAAAAAAATTAATATGAAAAAACATTTTTTTTACTTTACATTCTATTTTATTACCATGACTAACAAGTAAGGTCCATTTAGCTTATTGTTTTGATATCTACATCTCCAAGACAATATCTGTAATCATCAAAGAAATTGTATTAAGTTTCCCTATAAATTCTTCTTATTTACCATTTTTCTATTTTTCTATTTTTCTATTTATAAATTCTTACACTCTTCATCTTTCTGCATTTTAATTCTCATTTTGATGTTTATTATATACTTTTTTCCTAACTAAATAAATTGACACTTATTATTAAACAAATCTCTTAAATTTTTTACCAAAAAAGAATCTTTTAAATAAAATTCAGAAAACGNTTCTATTTATAAATTCTTACACTCTTCATCTTTCTGCATTTTAATTCTCATTTTAATGTTTATTATATACTTTTTTCCTAACTAAATAAATTGACACTTATTATTAAACAAATCTCTTAAATTTTTTACCAAAAAAAGAATCTTTTAAATAAAATTCAGAAAACGTCGAAATATTTAATGAGAAAAAACTCACATTCAGAATCAGTTTTGACCCATTTGTTGGCATCGACACTGGAACGACCTTCATCTATAATCTTATGATTATTCTCCAAATACTTCTTTGCAACAGCATTAGAACGTTGTGGATGGATCTTTTTGCTGAGTATTGTCCTAAGCATCTGCATCCCAAAGAACATAGAAATATAACTTAAAATGACAATGGATTCACCTCTATTTAGTAATCATTCATTAGTTGTAGAGATTGAACAAGTTTTTGACCATATGCATATAAGAAAATACTACCTTCTCCATTCGTGTATTGGGCAATGAATCTCCTCTAGACAAATCAAGAAGTGGAGGTGGAACTTTGAAGCCACTCGTGCAAACAAACATCTTCTTGAGAAGAAAAGATAGCGATTTCTTTTTTCCTATAGTAACATCTGCGTTAACAGCAGTGAGATCTTTGCTTGAGTCTGTGTCGTCTTCTTCTTTGGAGCAGATATTGTTTCCAAGTGTTCCAATGGCTAAGAAGGTTTCATCTTCTTGAAGCCAACTTTGGATTTCTTTACTCAATGAAGGTTCTAATGATTCTTGAGCTATATATCATCAAACACTTATGATCAATGTTCTATTCAAATATCGTTAATGGTGTCATAGTTTTCGAATAATATATGTACTCACAAGAATCTGAAGTAGGCTCATGCTTCTTTCCACTTAACTTCCTTTGAACCCAACTAAAAATCTGTAAAACAACAAAAATCAAGATTATTACATGATCATAGAGAGATAAATAAAGAAACCACAAGTTAATTAAGACAAACATGAAAGCGAACCTTCATATTTCAGAGACGTATAAAAAAAACGGATTGTATATGTGATATGTGTGTATCCAAGAAAACTTCTTCTTTTGTCAATGGTCTATACCTCCTTGAATAGCTTTAGGAGATAAAGAAGATCATAGTGGTCCCGTGTTTTTAAAGACACAGTAACATACAAATCCCAGAAGCCAGCACAAAGCCAGCAATTTAAAATTTGGGTTCAAGTTTCTATAAACCCTCGAAATCAGTTTCTTATGACTTCAAGTCACCATTTATCTAATACTTGATCCCATCTTTGTGGACTTTGTTGAAATTCGGTTCAACAAAATCGCATTATATAAATATTTACATGGCTTAAGAGATCGAAATTCAGTAAATTGTGAGGGAAACACATGGATCTTGTCTGTTCTTTACACTTTCTCTCCTGAAGCAACTATACAGGAAAAAAACACAGCTTTTATATTTTGACCAAGCCGTACAGAAATTACACGCGGTGTACGTAAAATGTACAAACTTACTTTAAAGCTTTACACTTGAATATTTGAAACCTGTTACTTTTTTTTTGGCTTTTAATTTATAAACTATCAGTCGTCTCCAGCACAACAAATAGCTGAGCAACATTCAAAGCAGGCGATGCAAGCAAACGCTGTGAAGAGCTGTGTGAAGACAATGACACATTGATCATTGAGCTTAGTACAGCACTGGACACAACACATGCAACAACATTTGTTACACAAGGAGACACAACAGCCTGAAGCAGCCTTCACGAACTTCTCAGCAGCATCAGGTAGTCTCTGTTCGCAAAATCCTGGTGGAACATTTTCCCTGGTTGCTGTTTTATCACCAAAGCCTACCCCGAGGCTTTGTAGTGGGATCGTTCTTGATATCATTTTCTGTTTCTCACCGTTGCTTGCTGCTGCCTGTTGAAGTATTTGGTGGATATATGAGTTAAATCAAGTCTGATTTGGTCTGTGGAACAGAAAAATCAATAGGCCCTTTGGTTGAAAGTGGCGATTCTAAGTTCATAACTACTACATATGGAACTACCTTTTTCTTTCCACCAGTGTCACTGGGTTTCGTTACTTCTTCTGTGTTCTCTAACTGGATCATTCGCGTGTACTCAGATGGTACTCCAGTTTGGATGCTTAGTTTAGCAATCTGAGAAGAAAAAAGATAAAGCCAAATGAAGAAGCAAATCCTGAAGAGGAGAATACAGGGAGTGTGTATGGTTGACCAACCTTTTCCTTTAGCTGTTTATCTTCAGAGAACCATGCCTCAGCAGTAAGCAAGCCAATCACATTCTTTGCAAATACCTAAACATAATTAGAGAAAAATAAATTAATGTAAAACTCGATTGTCTTTTCGAGAAAGAGGTCTTCTTAGGAATGATTATGAGAAGCAATATGATCTTACTTTATCAAGAGGTATGTCTTTTGCACTTTGTACAGTCAAGTCTGCAGAAAAGTTGCTGAAATCTCCTAGAAGACCTTTGGCTTTCACATTCTCAGGGAACTTTCCTCGGTATCTCCCATATATCATCAAAGGACTGGTCGACGTTAAATCCGGAATATTTGAAGGGTATACCTATTATATTGATCAGGTCACAAGTAACACTTTCAGTTTTACGGCATCTTCTAGGGAAAATCGAAGGAAACAAAAAGAAAATTTGCCAGAAAAGAAAAGCAATCTTAGCATAGAAGGCACACCTCAATTTCATCTAGAGTCTGCAGGGGCTCGATTGTTATGTTCACAAGAACGGTAGATAAAGCCTTTGTAAACAATAAGTTCATTCTCTCCTCGATGTGATCTGCACACCAAAGAAAACACTGTTTATATACGAGTATTGAAGATATATGGACAACTTGCTTTAACTCACCCGAAGGAATCAAAGCTCACCTGGAGTATAAACTGATTCATGCTGACCCCTTGACAGATTTGCAAGCATTTGCAGGAAATAGTGATTACAAAATACACCTGAAAATATTGCAAAGAGTCCAAATGTTGAAAGGTAATAAAAGATAATACTGGTCATTTTACATAAAAATTTTGGAGAAAAGTTTACCTAATCCAAAAGTGTGTATCCGTGGAAAAACTGGTCCAGCACTAGCAAGACGTTTCTTCATTACATCACAAATGTGTCTCTCTTCTTCTACAGAGCCATCTGTTAGGAAGAAGATCATAGGGATAGAGCCATGGGTATTTGAAAGCATTTCCACGGCCTGAAAATATTGAACAAAGTTGGCTAAATTAAGGTCAGGACTAGATCTAAGGGGCTACAACCCCCAAAGTGTTTAGCTGTTTCAAGCTACAAGGAGAGGCGGAAAGACCTTCTCTAGAGGAGGGAGCATGTTTGTACCATCCGCAACAACAAAGCTCTTGTTCATCCACTCAATGGCTCTTTCAACAGCATCTGAAGTAACCAACTCCATGGACGTCGAGAATAGAGAAGTATCATCACTGAAAGTGATAATGTTGAAGACGTCTCCAGGATTTAGCTTAGTTAGAGCTGTAGATATTGCATTGTTTACATCCTCGAGAGGTTTTCCAGTCATGCTTTTACTTAAATCAACAACAAATACTACCTCCCGCTTGAACGCCTAAAGTAGACAAAAAGAAACTTAAGATTGGGATGCAAAATTGCAAATGACATCTAATGTGCTGGAAGAAGAGCACAACAGTCAAACCTTGGATTGATTTCCTGGAAAAAGATATACAGAGAATATGTCTCTCTGATCAACATCATGAACAGGCGCAGACTGAAGAAATAGGCCACCAACTATATTACTTGAAGATACCTACGATTTCCACCAAAACACATAGAAGTTGTATAAGCACTCTTTACGACTAAGTCCAGGGTGAAACTTTGCAAGTGCAGAAATCTAGGGCCTATGCGGCATTGAAGGACCAAAGAAAAGTTCAAAGCACAAGTGAGAATTCATACTGTATAAGAAAAGCTAAAGTCTGTGTTCGACCACTTCAAAACATCTGCTTCATATGCAAATCTCAACTTCCCTGCGCTCCGCAACTTTTCCTATATAGAACATGAAAAATAAGAAAATTATAGGATAGAAAAACAAAACCCTGAAACATAAAGCAGAGTGTTCAGGAGAAAACTAAAACAAAAGCACACCTTTAGTTGATGACTGCATCCTTTGCAGAGAACTTCTGTTCCAGTACCAGCATTAACACTCAAGTATATTTTTTCTCTCTTTGAGATTTTCTTTACAGCGGGAGTCACATACTCAGGAAAGTTGAAAGGAATGTCTAGAAAAAACTGCCCTTCGTTGTACGTCAACTTCTGAGACCAAGACATCTTGATAGAGAGGTTGGTACCTCCATCAACCTAGAAATTAGAGAGGAATGGTAGATATAATCAGAAAGAAGCATAAAAAAGAAAAAGAAAAAACACAGAGGAGAAGAACATTTTGCTGGAAATTTCCACATCACCTGTGGGATTGTGAGGATAAATAAGTTTGGTTTCAATAAGCCTCCATTCGCGGGTTGCGCCGTTTTCTCCGATTCATTTCCATCTTCAGCTGTGATAAACTGGGTCGTGTAAGATTTTCTATGAATCTCAACCTCCACACCAAGAATTGATCCCTGTTACTTATACAGCATTAGTTAGAAATCTATCAGAGACATCAAAAGAACATTAGTGGGAACAGAAGTATAAGATCAGACATCACAAGTTTACAGATCACTCAAACAATTCTGAATCCTTAGAAATTCTTCGAGATGAGCCTTTGAATAATCTTAGGGCTTATTGCATCATTGACGATAAGAAAAAAGCATTAAACATAGGAATTTTACAGGAGAAGGAAAATAGAAACCTGTTCTCCCATAGGAATAGCGATTCGGCAATCACAACTCTTGCTTCCCATGACGCAGTGGACCCGCCACGATCCGGAGACGGTAACGAGAGCCGTGTCGAGATAACAATCAACGTCGAGCTCAATCGCATTCATCTGCAACGGAATTAGAGCCGGTGGATCACACCTGCCGTACACGTGAGGCTGATAGCTAGGTAGGTCTGGATTATCCACAATTCCCGGGTCGGGTATAACGGCGTAAACCATCGGTGCGGAAGGAAGGTAAGCGTGCGTCGTACCGGATCTCTCCATAGGCGCCGGTGGCCTCGGAGCCGCAACCGCTCGGTCTTTGCCGAGATATATCCGTTTGGCGAGTTTAAGACCATCGTCCACCGCCCTAGCGAAATCCTCCGCCATCTGACGGCGAAGAAACTAGTCTCGGGTTGATTTTTCTCTGTCCTCTCCCTTGATTTTCTCGAGAAAAAATCCGAGTGGAATTGAATCGATTCGGTTTCTTTGGTTCTTTCTTCAGACAACGAAGGGAAAAAAGGGGAAAGAGATCACTTCGGAGTTGAGTATTATCCAGCGCATATATTATTACGGTAATTGATTTAATTTTCTTAAATTCAATAGTATATAAAAGTTTTAAGTAATTGACGATAATACCCCAAGCCTTTTTTGGCGCGATCGAGATCTGACGGTTGCGCGCCGCTTAAGAATTGCCGACAGGGTGGAGGAATCCGGTACAGCCTGAGTACATACTTACATATTACCGCGTTGACGAATGGTTTGGATACACGTGGCAGAGGGGACGTGGTGGGGTCCACCACCGCATTATAGAAGAATCGGATTCTTAGCCTTAAACGTTCTTCAACGGTAAAATCTGATATGGATGTTTGTGCGAAGTCACGTGAGTAGCCGTTGGCCCATGGGATTTCCATGCACTTATTAGGGTAGTTGAAGTGTGTGACGTATCTCTTTTGGCTTATTAGGGTAGCCCATGCAGGATTAATCGTATTAGGTTTATTTACTTGTTTTTCACTTTTTTTTAGTGTGGGTTGTGATTAATTAATAAAATTTCTGGGATTATGTGAGAATGTCCCACATCGGAAAGATAAGGAACCTTTGAGCACTATATAAGTGATATGGGCCAATCCACTCAATGTCAATTGGTTTTGGGTTGGAAGCCCATAGATCTTAACATGGTATCGGAGTCTGACCACACGTTGCCCCAGCGAACCGAAATTGAACCGATCGAACCCGAACCCCGAACNAACGAATGGTTTTGGATACACGTGGCAAAGGGAACGTGGTGGGGTCCACCACCGCATTATAGAAGAATGGGATTCTTAGCCTTAAACGTTCTTCAACGGTAAAATCTGATATGGATGTTTGTGCGAAGTCACGTGAGTAGCCGTTGGCTCATGGGATTTCCATGCACTTATTAGGGTAGTTGAAGTGTGTGACGTATCTCTTTTGGCTTATAAGGGTAGCCCATGCCGGATTAATCGTATTAGGTTTATTTACTTGTTTTTCACTTTTTTTTAGTGTGGGTTGTGATTAATTAATAAAATTTCTGGGATTACAATATAATGATAGAAATAGTTATCGTGGTATACATGACTAATCAATCCAATTTGCTTGTAAATTCAGTACATATATTAGTTATGCTTGTTATTTGTGATCACTGGAAAATTGAAATTTTGAATAATATAATAACAAAGAACATGATTGGGATTAGTTTCTTAGTAATATATTATATATCTGTTAGTGACAGAAAAATAATAACAAAGAACATACACACGAATTTACATACAATTTAACCCTACTTCTCTTCAAAGTTCATGAAATTTANAAGGGACCTTTGAGCACTATATAAGTGATATGGGCCAATCCACTCAATGCCAATTGGTTTTGGGTTGAAAGCCCATAGATCTTAACAGATTACAATATAATGATAGAAATAGTTATCGTGGTATACATGACTAATCAATCCAATTTGCTTGTAAATTCAGTACATATATTAGTTATGCTTGTTATTTGTGATCACTGGAAAATTGAAATTTTGAATAATATAATAACAAAGAACATGATTGGGATTAGTTTCTTAGTAATATATTATATATCTGTTAGTGACAGAAAAATAATAACAAAGAACATACACACGAATTTACATACAATTTAACCCTACTTCTCTTCAAAGTTCATGAAATTTAAATATTTTCCAAAAAGCTTTACTGAATTTCATACATATCAGTTTTTGTTTTTCACATGTGGTTTTGTCTTACCCTAGACAAAAGGCAAAAGGCAAAAGGCATAGGCAGCAGAGAGATATACTAAGCAACTAGAAGACTGGATATAAATGACCAGAGGCAGAACAAGTGTTTTATAAGAGCACAGAAAGTTTCTACGTATTTACTTTGTTTCTGTTCTCCTCTTTCACTCTATCCAAAGCTTGTAGCTCTTCCATTAACTTTTCATACTCACTTTTGGCCTTCTCCAGCTCGCTCCTAAGGTTCAAGGCCTGAGCAGACAAAACCCAAACCCATATTGTATCACGACAAACGATCAAGTTCGTTTGACTTCAACCCCATTGTCGATTCCCATTGGGCAGACTATGGGGAATCTAGTCTAGTATTTCAAATAAAGTGATCGATTGAATAGTCGTTAAGCAACTTATTTAACCGATTAATAAATAGTTTAATAAAAGAAACGGAGGACAGAGACTCATATAAAGATGCTAAAGTAGCTCCATATATATATTGGGATTTGGCAAGAACAACGGTGATTCAAAAACCCACAACAGCAAATGAAAGAGACGAGTAATTAAAAAGGGTTGGTCGTTAATGTCATAAGTACCTTGACTTCAAGGCTTTGACTTCGCACCTTATGGTCCAAGCATCTGAGTATAATAAATATAATAAATATCAGGCAGAAATAGCGAAATTTGACGATATATATTAACATAATCTCACTTACTTTGCTCGGAGCTTCTTGTTTTCTTCCATCAACTTAACAGTTTCAGTATCTAGCGCCCGAGTTGCAGATCCTTGAATAAACTTCAGAGCATGTCCAAAAAAAAATTAAGTTATAGAAACAGAATTCACAGAAGATGGTTACAAACTAAAAGTTACTATCAAGTTTCTTTGTGGGTACATGTGCATGGGCTATCACATAAGGGAAATGTCATATTTACCACAAACAGTGATCAGATGAAACTCTAGTTAGAAAAATCCATGGTCTTGTATTTCAGCGTCTAGGGAGTACCTGTTCAACCCGAATATGCCCTGGGACAGTAAAGCCACCATTTCCAACCTTTCTTCTTGAGGTTGCACTTGCAGAAGTATCAGGATGCTCTTTCCTCTTCTCCAACAGCACTGCAACAATAATGCAACCATCACGTGTCAGCATCAGAGTTTGGGAATGTTGGCACGGGAAGCATACAGGTTAAGGATCTCAGACAGGGCAGATCGATCAATTCCGATTTTTTCTTTTTCTATTGATTCTTTTCCAGTAAACAGAACTCTAGTTTTAGTGTAGTCCAATAAAAAGAACTCTAGTTTTGGTGTAGTCAAAGACCAATTATGATCTCTTTCTTCACAGTTCAACNTCCAGTAAACAGAACTCTAGTTTTAGTGTAGTCCAATAAAAGGAACTCTAGTTTTGGTGTAGTCAAAGACCAATTATGATCTCTTTCTTCACAGTTCAACTTTTAGTAGCATTTTACCTGGCTCAACTGAAACTCTAGGGAGAGATGCCAAATTTCCATTCGGAGCTACTTGGAAGCCTGGAGGAGGACTTATTGCTTGTCTGCCGCTAAGTCTAGCAGAATTCGTCTGGAACATTTTTCCATCTGACCTCCCCCCAGATTGAACAGTTTGAGGTGTCTTAAGACGAGGCTTCTTATTTTCTTGATACCCAATCAACACACAATGGCAGCACCTATTAGAGATTTCCAATCACTTGAAATAGTAAGAATCACAAGAATGTGATACAAGCTGATCCAGAGGTATCAGGGAAACATTTACAGGCAAAATGGTGGACGGGATTTCTCAACTAGACAACGAGATATCTTATATGGTTTCCCCCGTATACACTAGGGAAAATTATGTATTATCTACTTTGGCGAGGGGATAAATAAAGGCAGAAACAAAACAGCCACCAAAAAGAAAAGGCTTAGGAAATTACCAATACTCGACTGTCATATCCCTTAAGCGGTTTTCAAGCTTCTGAAGAAGGATAGTTTTCTCAAAATCCTGCTTGTTATGGGTTGGCTCAACAAAATTAGCTTCTAGAACACCTGCGAGCAGCATACAAGTTAACATAAATTCACCATCACAGAGAACTGTGTAAAACAACCAAACCAGAGGGAAATCTATTTGATCGATCCTTTCTACAGCTTCTTACCAACAACTCCTCTCCCTCGATTGTTTGAATAGCTCACGACCTGCCAAAATGGCTGAAAAGAGCAAAAAGAAAGACAAGGTCACAGTAACATACAAGATTAGGTATGGAATCTGTTATAGAACTTGACAATGATACTGAGTTGGGTTAAAGTAGATAACATTCTTTGGCAAATATTGAATTTAAATATGTTACAGTAGATAACAAAAACCCCTTTTATATCTGCCTACCTGGATCAATGTAGAGAAGTCAAGCAATTTTCTAACACTTTTTCCTAAAGGTATATAAGTTACAGCCGTAAAAACAAGGATTGACTAATATCCTTGTATACGAGAATCTTTTCTCTACTGAATGTGAACTAACATATTTGGGAGCTTCTTTCAAACTCACCATTATTAGGCGGTTTTTGTGATAAACGCAGAACCCATGAAGGTTTACTTTGGGAGCTTCTTTCAGAAATCCAATTGTCGTTACAACTTCAGCCTGCTCCTCAAACATCGAGATTCAAATCATGATAAATACGAAAAACAACTACGAAGTTAATAAAGAAGAAAAACAATAGCCTCACAAATACTTTTTGCTCACCTGTTCAGATCCAGCAACCTGAGGCTTATAATAGATGTACTGCGGATGCATCAGATCATCAGCAACATTATGATGCTCGACAACCTTACCACGCAACATTATCTTGAAAGTCTCAGGAATCCGCAAGTATAATATGGATAGGTAAACCTGCACGAAGGTATCAGCAGCGGAAAGGATAACATTTCAGTTGCATCCCAGTTGTCTAGCATTTGTATAAACACAGTTGCCTTAGTATTTGCAAATATACAGCTGTCAGCAGCTCTGAATCTATGTCTATGTGGATTATGTATCTCCCAAGAGTATTCGTATATTTGCACATACAAGCATGATCCGATATTACCATGTATGCCACTGGCACATAAACTTAAGCATCACAGTTCCCTTAAACATTATTGAGCAAAGGAAATAAAGATACTCACACGAAGAGAGTAAGAAAACCGGCTTGCAATATGATCATTCACCAGCTTAGATGATGTCTTTTTTATGCTTCCTTCGATGAGAATGTCCTTTTAAAAACAAGAACTCAACTAAATAATAATAATTGGCAAAAAAGGAAATATGATACATAAAATTTAAAGAATTTTAACCTCAGCAACAGAGTCAAAGTCTAATTCCATTTTAGCATCACTATTGAGCCACATATTATAGATGATAACCTTGGTCCCATGAGTTCCAATGTCATCAAACTGCCACAAGGGAAAAAAGAGAGTTAAATGGCACCAAATAGAGGAATTAGGTAACATATCAGATAAAAGATTTTTTTTAAACAGGGGAACAATAAACAAACAGGCAACATGAAAGAGCCTAATTTAAACGCACACTAGAGTCTCAATTGAACAACTTGTGTCTTACCTGAGGATTAATTCATGAAGACCTTGAACTACGGAATTATGATCAAATTATGGAAAGGGAGAATATATAAACACTACAGGCGACAACATCCAAGAAAAGCAGAATTATGAAATGAAAAGCAATCGTAGATAGATTCAAAGTTATGATCAGATTCTTTTGTACGAGACAAAAAGCTCATCAATAGTATCCTAACAGGTTTTAAACAACATGGGTTGGCTGGAGAAATTGGCCTTGCCTGCTGCAGAAGTTCTGCCTCTGTTGAAAATGGAGACCATTCTAGCATAATGGAGAGATTGGATATATAATGTTCCTGGCCTTGCAATGTCTCGAATTCGCTAGTTGATGCCCTAAACTCGTAATCCAACTGAATATGCATAAGGCAACACGGTTAGATTACAGAAAAACACGGTACAATAAAATGTGAGAGAGGGAGACTCACAATGGGAACAACTATTCTATCATGGCCAGTACGTGTCAGGTATGTGTAAGAGAGGAGCCCTATACTCTGTGTCCATTTTCTATTCAGATGGAAAAGAAAAGATTTAGCACCTTCTCTTGTTCAGAAAGCATACTGAAAAATTACACGATTCATGGAGAAAACCAGAAAGGTAAAACAAACCTCGCTCATTTTTACTATTTCTATAATCCCCAAATATAAGGATTGAAAAGAAGATAAATGAATAATTGTAGGAAAATGTTAGAACATTAGCTTATAGGATACCAATAATCCACTCACTGGTTCTTCAAATGGCGGCTGAAAACAATGACATCGGCCCCAAGTCTCATTGTGCTAGTCTTAAAACCATTTCCATCTAAAGAATCATAACGAAGGATGAGAGACAGAATCATAACTAACGATAAGTGCAGCAAATCCATANAACAATGACATCGGCCCCAAGTCTCATTGTGCTAGTCTTAAAACCATTTCCATCTAAATAATCATAACGAAGGATGAGAGACAGAATCATAACTAACGATAAGTGCAGCAAATCCATCACTTAAGATATGTGTTGCAGAATCATAATTAGAGATAGGTGACCAAGAATCAAAACTAAAGATATAAGTTCCACGAATGAAGAGAGAAGTTTGACCCAAAAAAAAGAATGAAGAGAAAGATTCATACATCTACCAATGGCTGAATCCGATTTCTTATCTGAGAATCCAAAACCCATGCATTGCCGCATGACCTGAGGATCCATCCCACCACCATCATCTGATAGTTTTATGCAAAGATGATTAGAAGAAATATTTCTTCTGCAAGCAGCCCTCGTGAAATGGGGAATTTGATTCAGAAAATGCCATGCAAAAATACCTTGAATTAGCAATGCTGTTGTACCATCCCTTGGATTTGTGGTTTTATCTACAATGACAAAACTGGCCCCATTTTGGATCTATAGGGTGAAGAGGATACAGAACACAAAATATATTAATCCATTATATTCACACTTTAAAGATTATCTACCAATATTTAGGGCACACTTCAACCTTCATGAAACAAATGACAAAAGGGAGTCAGAAAGTGAAGCGCTTGGGTTCCAGAAGAGACATGTTCTCTATCAAAACATTTACGGTTTTGCCCAGATATTAAGATTTGCAGAAACAAAACGTTCTAAGGCATTTTACGAGCAGGTAAGTCTGATGAAAACATTAAGAACGTCAAAAGAAAGGACGAACCTCATCAACAGCATTGTCTAGCAGTTCTGCAACAGCTGCAGGTAGAAAGAACCGGATAAGTCTTATTAAAAACGCTTAAATGATGTTTGCTAGCCACATACAAAAAGGGAAAATTATGATTATATAGTCATACCACCAAAAGCCCATTTATGTGAAGTAGCATTGGAGTGAAGGAACATAGGGTGCACATGAAGATAATTTTTTCCATCTGTGAAACATATACCAAGAACCATAAGCAAAACCCTGGAATAAGGCAAAGGAAACAATGTACTCTGGCGTGTAATACTCAAAACATCATAGCCTCCAGCAACGTCAGCAAAGTAAATGATAACTAATTATAAGCAATATAGCATACTTGGCTGATGAGACTTTGAACTCAATTCATCAGTGTAGTTTCCAGCTTTCCAGAATTGCCTACATACAGGGGCTGAGCATATGGTGGATGAAGAAGTGACACCGGCATCTTCAGGTGGTGTCCGGACCTGATCAACCACACTAGTGCTACTCTGACAACCACTTTGACTAATGGATCCTCTATTTTCTTCTGAATCTTGAGGTAGAGGATGTCCTTTGGAACCATCGTTTCTAGGTGAGTTGCTCTGAAGCATAAGGCGGTGCTCGGGTTTAATACCCACAGCAGCATGAGAGAGGTCTATACTTCTGTTGTAGCTCATCTTGTTTCTCTGGAAGGAAGAAAAATAACATAAGAATTTCAGAGATATCAGACACAGATAAATCCAATAGCTCGTATATCTTGNCCACAGCAGCATGAGAGAGGTCTATACTTCTGTTGTAGCTCATCTTGTTTCTCTGGAACGAAGAAAAATAACATAAGAATTTCAGAGATATCAGACACAGATAAATCCAATAGCTCGTATATCTTGTGCGTATGTGCCTTAAACCCACACTAAGTAACTTACAAGAACTTCAGGTTTTGTGAAGAATTTACCCCAAAAAAACTAAGCTAAATTGACCTAGAAAACAAAAATTAGGGGAATGACAAATCACAAATGCCGAGAGAGAGAGAGAGAAAAAGAATCTTGGCTACGGATGATTTTAGTTTACATCGAATTTTTTTTCTCATGCAGATCGACTGTTACTTTCCATTGTGTCCACAATGAGCGCGGTAAAGATAGAGCAGAAGAAGATAGTCACAGTGATGACGGTACTCTTACTTAGGGCTTCTCTAGGTATACTGATTACCACTCCGCCTTTACTTCAACCTAGCACTTCTTGTCGAATAATTTTTACGGCCTTGAGATAACGACGGCGATGATACCAGACAGTCGAGGAGAGAGAAGAAATCAAAATATGAGTAAGAGAGAGATATAGAGAGAGACGAATCAGACGCAGCGGAGGGAGATAAGACTAAATCCGCGGCGGGGAGTTTTGGAAAGGAGAGAGTGAAAAAATGGAGAGAATGAGGAAAAGCTTTGTGCCTTCTAGGGGGTGAAGAGCTCAGACGCAATTAATCGAAATCAGAGAAGCTCTGTGTTTTTTCTTTACTTATTTACTTTTCTTTTGTAACTCTAAAATATTTGAAATCTCGATTATATCCCTCAATTTTAAGATAATAACATATTTTAAACATCATTTAACT
>OVAO01001577.1:0-14772 GCA_900406285.1 Biscutella auriculata
ACTGGTTCGAGAACCTCAGTCCGATTTTTGGGAAGAATCGGGTTAGGGTGTTTCACAAACCTCATTGCAAACCTTACCCACATGTGAGGAATCTGATTTCGTATGAGCTCTATGTACTTGTTGCTTATCTCCTACAGTAGAAAAGCAAGTGTGATTAAATCCATATGACACGAAACATAAATAATAGAGTAGTTAATTAAACAGTCATAATGAACCTTGAAAGTTGCAGTAGTCTTGCTCCTAATCCAAGAGTTCCATATTTGAATGGATGGGATGTTGTTGGGTTTTAACTCCGTTCTCTGAGCAACAGTCTCGTACTTTGCTCACGAGCCTGGACTTCCTAGCCCTCCACAAACCTCCCATGTGCTTGAAAATAACGCTTTTCTGCCATTCTGCATGCACATTAAACCTCCCTTGTATTAAAATAGTAGTTGCATATATAGCTGAATTTCTTCCCACATTATGTCTTTTGTCATTTGATTGAGTTGTCTCTAATCATTAAACGTAACTGGAACATGTTCTCTCACAAGAGCACCAAGAAAGGACGATAGTGTTACACTGCCTTCTCCAACATGATCATCAAACTCAGTGAATGTAACTACAACCTTTTCATCAGGATTTTTAGCCACCTTACGCATCTTTGTTGGACCTCTTCTTTTCTTTTTCCTTCGCTTCCTTCTCTTTACTAAGATTCTCATCATTGTTAGCTTGTTGAGTCGCTTGTTCGGTATTGACAGCTTCTTCAGCTTTCTCGTTTTCTACCTCTACATTTTACCCACCTTCTAATTCTTTCTCTGAAACTTCTTCCTCTAAGTCATGTTCTTTTTCTTGTTCTACAAGAACCTCTTTATCAGTCACTTCGTCTTGTGGCATTTCCTCATCACATACTTCTTGTTCCTCATCAGATAATTCTTGATCAGTCAATTTGTCTTGTGGCATTCCCTTCTCTTTCTCATTCGCATCCCCTATCTCATCTGCATCCTCTTTCTCTGATACTTCATCTGCAGACATTACCTTCTCACTCTCATTAGCTTCTTCCAAAGCAGCTTCATCAATAACATCTTCCATCATTGTATCTAATTGAGTTGTTGTTATATCTTTGGAATACAGCTCAACAACTTCCAGAGTAACATCTTCTATCTCATCCTTTGACGCAACCTTGTTCTTTCGTGGCCTTCCTTTCTTACATCGACGTTTTGAATTATTCACATTTACAGTTGTTGCAGGTGTGGGTTCAGATCCTTGATTTCGTTTACTATGACTTGTTGCTAATTGTCCTCCTCCTCTTGTCTTTGCCATTTCTGAAAGGAAAATCAGACAATGAGAATCGTGTTTCATGTTTCCAAAACCTCATAATCAAAACGCAAAATCCAGACAATGAGAACCCAACATGAATTTAACAGAACCAAAAGGAACAGAGATCAAAATCAAACTTCCGCAAGCAACAAAAACTGAATTTCGTAGCTAAATCAACAGTTTATAACACACATTGTAATCAGTCAAATTGAACTACCTAAATCAACAGAACCCAAACATGCATCTTCGATTTCGTAAACACAACAACTGAAACATGCATCATTGCTAATTTAAAGCCACATAGCCAAACATACAGCAAAGCAAAATTGACTGAACAATAGAGCTTCAATGGAGAGAACTCACCAACAAAATCGCAAATGGAGCTTCGGCGGAGAAAAGTTGAGAAGCTTCAAACTCCTCAACGGAGCTTCGATCGGTGGAGAAATTGCCAAACTCGAAAGAGAGAAAGAGAGAAAGTGAGAAGATGGATTTACGTTTCTATCGAGAATGTATTAAGTCAAAACAGTCTTGTTGACTGAATTTTGTAGTTTTTTAATATGTAGGATAGCGCTCAATTTTTGTTCTGCAATCGTAGGCGCCAAATCTTGGCATATTTACGCGGCCAAACTTTTATATTTTCCCGCGAACGTAAAAATAGCGTTTTGAAATTCCAGCCGCTATGGAAAAATCCAGTTTCACCCTAAAATAGCAGAGGCATCAAAAACGCTATACTGGGATGCTATCAATACTCATATTTCTTGTAGTGAATTATGGCAAGAAATAAAGCTGCTAGGGATGATGGTATGGGAAGGCTTGACTTGTACAAGACCGAACTCAAGTCTCTTCATGAGAAGATTGATAAGTTAATCACTTCCAAGTACGATAAAGTGCAAAGTGTGAGTAATTTGAAGATGAAATTAAGAAGAAAGTACATCTACGGGATGTTCAGTATGCAAGCCACCAAGGATCTTACAATACCCCGGTTGGTCAGGAAGATAGTAACCAGAGAGTTGCTCCATCTTCAGGCAAGGATGCTGATCAAACCAATCAAATGTTGAGACAACTTCAGGAGGGTACAAACAAGTATACAAAGGACTTCATTGTGTTCCAGAAAGAGGTGCACAACAAGATTGACAATGTCTACACTGTTCTCAATACCAAGTTTGAAAGTCTTGACTCCCACTTGAAAATTGTGGACAATCAAGTGACTCATTGGGTTCCAACTTAAAGGATGTGATCAACCAAGTGGCTCAACTTGCCTCGCATTTGAAGTTTGTGGACCTACAAGTATCTCACCTCACATATGTTTCCAATCAACCAATGGGTAATTCAATGGGAAACACAGACTGTTTCCAAACAGAGCATGTCAATGCTATCACCACTGGAGTTCTCATCGAGGACAATGAGAACCTAAGTGAGGAGGTGGGCATTCATATTGTTAAGGAGAACAAAGAGGACCCAGGTGTGGAGAAAGATGTTATCCCCAAAGCTCTAATGTGGTTGTTTGAAGCACCTCCCTATGAACCAAAACTTCCATTTCCTGGTCGCCAAAGAGAGGCACTCGTGGCAAAGCTTCAAATTCAGGTTGATGGAAAGATAAAGAGGGTTAGAAGGGAAATGCCTCAGATAGAAGCCTTCCTGCAACACCCCAACGCCAACCAAATCTTGAAGGAAAAAATTAAGAGCAAGCTGGAAATCCTAGAGGAATTACAAAAACGCTCAGAAGAACGCAACACTGTCACTTAGACTAACAAAGATCCAGAAAAACTTGAAGACCCAAAGAGTTTCACTCTCCCTTGTACCTTAGAATCAACCCATTTTAATAACTGCTTATGTGATTTAGGTGCAAGTGTCAGCATTATGCCACTTAAGATCGCTAAGAGACTCAATTTTGTTTCCTTTGAACCTTGCAGGATGTCTCTGGGACTAACCAATGGATCGGTGCAGAAGTCGATAGGGATGCAGAAAGATCTTACAGTGCATATAGGGAAAGAGAAGATTCATACCGACTTTGTGGTGTTGGAGCTGAAAAGGGAGCCCAAACACCCGATCATCTTGGGAAGACCATTTCTTGCCACCGTAGGGGTGATGATCAATGTCAAGAAAGGAACTATTAGCTTACATCTAGGGAAAGACCACGTTCGAGAGTATTGCACCACGAAGATGGGGAAGAAGGTCACCTTAATCGGCCATGTCTTATATGCTGAATTTGTGGATGATCCACCCAATGAGCAATTGGGGGAGTTGGTTGAGGATGAACCTGTTGTTACCAAGGCTAAGAAAAAGACTAGCAAGGGTAAGACTAGTCTTGAGGAAGAGTTGATCGAGCTCAAGGGAGCAATGTTGAAAATGATTGGAGATCTTGAAGCCCAAAATGCTTCTAACCTCAAGATCATCAAGGAGCTTCAAGCCAAGCTCACCATGTCTGGGAAAAGCTATAAACCGCCTTGACCTTGAGCAGGAAGAAAAGTCAAGCTAACAGACTTAAAACAAGCTCACTTGGGAAGAAGTCCCATGAAATCCTTGTACATATTATTTAAATTTAGTTTGTTTCTTGTTTTTATGTTTGATTATGGTACTTTGATGCTTGAGATTTCTTGAGTGCTTCATTTTTGTAGGAATGAGTGATTTGAGGACTTATTCAGTTTAAGTGGTCAATTTTTTCTAGGTGCTAAATGTTTAGGATGGAAGAAGTAATGCCAAATGGAGGAATTTTTGGCCAAGGCACTCAACATCGGTCACCAATATCGACTTACATTGACTGATGTTGAGCAAAAATCAGGTTTTTGCATGTGGATCGGCCAAGAGCATTGGTGAGCTCTAACCGATCCAATTCTAGTTTCGTCAATGTCGGTCAGCAATATCGGTTAAGGCTGATCGATATATATTTCAAATCGGTTTTCCCTCGATTTTCACTTGGTTTGCTTTCCATTTAAGAGTTTTCACTATGCTTCTTCTTCCCTCTCCATCGAATTTTCTCGCCATTTTCTCTCTTTTTCCCAATAAAACTCAATGCTTGATTTTAGCCAACTTACTTAATCGATTTTCTTGACTCTTGTGGCTAAGTTTTGGGTTTTTCATTGCTTACTAGCTCTTATCTCCATTTATCCTTCAAACACATCAAATGTATGGATTTCAAAACTCTATTTTCGTGGGTACTATTCACTCTAACCTTGAATTCGATTTTGCAAGCATTTAGGTTGTGATTAGTATTCTTTGTGCCTAATGAACCTTTGGAATGTTGGTGATTGTTGTTTCTCTTGATTGTTTGGCCCTAATTTCACCAATGTTTGATTTTTTTAAATCCTTGATTTCTTGGTTATACTAGAATCAAATCCTTTATACATGCTTGTCTCGCGATAATTCCCTGGAACCGCCATGGTGAACATTCGTTGTTTATACTGTGCAATGTGGTTGTCGAGACCTGTTGTACCATCGTACATCTTCATTGAAGGAAACATGAACTTTTAGGGCATCTCCGACAAAGCTACCTCGTCTATGAAAGGGATGTATGCATAACAATTTAGAGTGCTATTGGAACTTGGCAGGGCTACTCTGGGGAGATGCATGATCATGGTTTCTATCTTTTCTAGACGTTTCGATAGCGTCGCTCTAGCGGTTGTGTCCTTCAAGGCTTCACCATCCCTCGCTATGATGGTGGGGGCGACCGATCAGTTCCACCTATGATAGTACCTGCCATTACTCTTTGGTGCACGATTGATCTATTCGAAGATAGAGTCAAATATCTTTGCGAGATATTCGGATGCAGTTTCTTTCCTTAGCCAATAATTTTGCCAGACATTTTCTAGGAATCTCGCCTGATATTTCCCATGAATCTTGCCAGGAATCTTGCCAGGAATCTTGCCAGATATTTCACCAGACAGATATAATTTCTCGCCAGATAAATCCACTTACAGGCTAGCTCATTTCATGGTCACATCATCTGCGTATAGTCGTGATGTCATCATCCATTTCCTATCTAAAATATTGCCTAACATATATATAAATATATGGTTTATGCCAATTGATAATTTTATTATATATATAACAATTTATATGTATCCATACTTAAGCTATTAAACATGATCCTTAATTGTTAAACTAGTTGGATGCATATACTTTTTATTTTAAAATTAACAATAATAATTAACCAAAAAATATGGTTAGATTGACGAAATTAGAGTGTAATAAATTATAGATTTTTTAATTATTATTTTATTTAATATAGAAAAATCAACATATTATTAAAAATGCTAACTTATGATATTATGTTTTTCAATTTTAATAATTTTAAAATATTATTTGAATTACAATGATTGTATTTAGTACAACAAATATATTGAATGAGAATAATAAATAATAAATTGATTAAATATGTAATCGTAATATTTCTTTAAAATTATTAAATCCTAAATTTAAATAATAAAAAATATTCATCTAAAATATTTGAAAAAGTCGTGATATTATATTATAGAAAATAATATTTTAAAATATTAAATCCTAAAAACTTAAATAACAAAGAATATTTTTTTAGAAATTTTTTTAAAAGTATTATGATATATTACTGTAGAGAAATAATATTGTTATAACGAAATATTTTCATAGTCATCTTAGAAAATAATCCATTATAACTGATTGATGATAAATTTATTTTGTTTTAATATAATAGTTTATAACTATATATATTTATATTTTAGTTATATATTCCTCTATTATATACAGTAATCATTCATCACCAAAAAGGACAATTTCCGACAAACTTTTTTGCAATTTTAATATAACGTAAATTCAATCCAGTTGCTTTGTTCAACAAACTGACAAAACAAAAAACCCTAAATAAATTAGGGAAAAAGCATTACTGAACTGAACAAAGAACACAAAGAGCAGAATGATAACTGAGGAAAAAAAACATATTTCAAAAGAAAAGAAAAATCTTTAATTTATTGCACTAATTAATTAATTAATTCTTTACTGCATAAGCAAATTTCGGATGACTGCAGCTTGAGCTGAATCAGTTGATTCTAAAAGTTGAGACAATCTTTGACTAAGATCACCAACTTCTTTGTTCAAATTTCTTATGTAATTGCATGTCTCTTGTAATACCCTCGATGCTGATACCTGGAAATTTAACCGAAGAAGAGGAAGGGTCTGATCAACAATTTAAACAAAAAAACATTATAAGAAGCCATTGTTACCTTTTCAGATCGTCTTCTGTTACCAAGCTCGGGAAGAAGACGATGAAGCTTAAGAACGAGATCGTTGATTTGATCTTCACTGATCATGGAAGCTCCGGTTTGTCTTGACCGTGACTTTCGATTAGACATTACGTAATATGAGATTTATGGAGACTATAAATTTAGCTAGAGATTTTGTAAAAATCTTAGGGCTTAGTTATATAAACTTTGATCAATATGTGAGTGTATACTATTTTGTTTGTATGTTGTTTACAGTATATGAGAGTGTAACCAAGATAATAAAAGGAGGAGGAATATACGAGTGGAAGGTTTAATTACAACTTGTGAATTTATATAGAAGATTTTCATTCCTTTTGTTTTCAATGGAATATTTTAATGCAAATAATATATATACATATATGTTTGTTGTAGCATGTTTAATTTCTTAAAAATATTTATTATCTTCAAGTGTCACTTAATTAATCGGTTAATACATTATAAACCTGAATAGTCTTTCTTTTAGTGAAATTAGTAAATTAATTGGGCTGTTTTACATTTTATTTACTTAGTTTTCACATTATTCGAAAGTATACTTCATATCCACAGATTCCCAATTTATTCAATTAAAATAAAATTATTAAAATTCAATTTAGTTCCACGTTATTTCTTTTTTGCTATTCTAATTTTTTTTATATGTTTGTAATCTAGCTATGTTTCATTATAATTATATTCTTAATATTTTTATATGTTTCACTATAATTATATGGTGATCAACATTAAGAGCAAGAATGATAACATTAGTATATTATTTCGAGGTGGTTCTTGATTATTATAGGATGATACTTCTTTGTCACAAGAAGGAATTTCTAATATTTCGAAGTTGACAGATAAAGGGTATATTCATGTTTATTAATTTATATATATGTAAACATATCTATTTGCTATCGGCAAACTTGCTTAATTCCTGGAATTAGTGATGATAAAACTTTGATACTCTTTATAATATGGAGAATATTAATTATCTCTATATTTAAATGTGCATACATTGTTTTACGTATAAATTACTAACTATTGTTAAGTGTCAAATCTACAGTAAATAATCTTCCATAGTTGCCGACAAAAAAAAAAAGCAAAATAACCTTCCATTAGTTCACGATCATAGATTAAAGTTTTTGTTTACACTTTACAAGTAAGTCTATCAAATAACGGCAACGGTAAGATTCGGCCACATATTTTTCTTATACCAAAACTCATATATGTATTAAATAATTTAGATTTTAATGAAAAAACTTCGACTTCTACAAGATCCAATTTTTTACTCTGAATTATTTTTTAATAAAATAAACGAGCAATCATTATATGATCAATTTATAAATTTGGAGGTATCGTCTTGATAAAATAAACCATCAAATATAGTTAATAAATTTAATCATTCATTTAAATATATTTTTTACTAGCACAAAAACAACAAAATTTGGCTTATAATTGAACTAACTAAACTAATATACGTTTGGATTTTGCACAAAAACAATAAAAAATGGTATAAAAAAAATCATACAAAACTGGCTTATGACAGAACGAAACTAATATACTCAATTTAGAAAAATAAATTTTGATTAAAAAGATAAATAATTTATTTTTGTAAAGTGACAAAAAGTAGGCTAAAACACTGAAATTAGGATTTAAACTAATAGAATATTCTAAAAAATATCACCATTTCAACACAATAAAAAAAATAGTATCATAGCTACACCATTTCAGTAAAAAGATATTTTAACGTAGATATAATTTAAGTATTAAGCCTGAAGAGATAATTGTAACGATTTGAGTGGTAAATTTTTGTTCAATCACAATCTTCTGTTTTTTCCTTAGTTGTCTTTGAGATTTTTTGAATGGCTTAAACACGGCTTCACATTTATATGAACGTATGTTGTTGTATCTGATTTATTGATAATAACTATATGTTTTGTGTAAGCAAAAATAAATAAATAAATAAAAACAGAGATTTTTTTTAAAAACATCGTTTATTTTATCAAAACACATTATTTAAAAAATATTATTATTATTCATTATTAAGGTAATTTTATTTGTGTTTTTCTTAAAAATCATGTAATTTTATACTAAAATCTACAATTATGTTGTTTTTATCTTAAAATGGTAATTTATTTAAAGGAAAAATTAATGTGTAAAAATTGGAAATTAATCATCAAAAAATTAAATAAAAATAAAAATTTATTAATAGATTATAGTTAAAAGTTTAATTTATTAAGATAATAATACAAAAATAGATAATAAAAAAGTTGAGGGGTTCTTTTATTGAAATAGATTGTTCCAATCCTAATTTTGCATATAATTACCAAGTAACTGTAAAAATGTATGCTTAAATTCATAAATAAATATATATATATATATATATGTGTGTTTGTTAACTTCTATAGCAACTATCAAGATTTATATATTTACATAGTTGATCAAGTACGTATACTAATGTAAGTATGTTCAGACAAACATATATAGTTTCACTTGATTTGGTTTTATTATAAATGAAATGAAATAACTCTAGTTGACCAAAGAAAAGAAAAGGAAATAGAATAAGTCTAATATCGGTATTTTCTATTTTGAGTGTTCCTTAGGTTGTTTGTTTTTGTCTGTCTCTTATTTGTATAATAGTATATATGAACATCAATCAGGTGATTAATTGGAAATTTGGAATCATCAATCAAACGTTTCGTTTACTTACAACTATATATTTCAAGATTTTTAATAATCAATGGAATGGATTCCCTTAAATCAATTTATATATATAGTATACTACGAAACATAATTTAAATCATATTATTTAAAGATATTAATGATTCATTTTGTATTTAGATTTCCATTTGATTTTTTTTAATATTAAAAGAACTAATATTCATGAATAACTGAAAATACTATTTAATTTGGTTTTTGTTAATTATAACCAAATTTGCGATTCATTTGAATAAGGTTTTTGTTAAGCCTAGAAATTGCTCCATGAACGAAGGACTAGGCGGAGTTCGTGGATCAATATATATATACTCGACATCTACGTTTTATAATTGTTCTAATTTGCACGCAATTTTAATATCACTTAATTGAAAGAAAAAACACTCAACAAAGGACTAATTAGGTCATAGAATTATTAGTATATATCATTACCCTATATTATATTTTATTATAACCTGTTATGATTTGCGTAACAGTTAATAAACTTAATGTACATATATAGTGTAATAACATTTTGGAAATAAAAATAGACAATTGGTGTTTTGACAGATCGGAGCAAGCACATATCTTGCAACTTGTTGTATTGAATATTGTAAAATATGTACTTTCACAATATTAACTTGAGGTATTGTATTGGTTTTTTATAATCATTTTACAATCCCATGATTTAAAAATAAATATAGAAATATTGTGCATTAGGAAAAATAGAAAGGATTAAATAAGAGAATAATTGTGATTAATTAATCAATATATTGTACTATTGCGTAGTCAGCTTGGATCTGGGGGCACATGATTTTATTGGAATATACAGCGAAGAACCACGAGCTACTCTGTTAATCTTTTTTTTTTTTTGATTTTCTTAAATAGTTTGTTTTCACAATTTTTTTTTAACCTACCATCATATATATGAATATGATTATGGTTTAAGGTACGGTGTATACGCATTAAGTCTACTTAACTTAATTGTTACTCCATATATTCCTCAATATTTGATATTTAATGGTTTTTCACATTGATTAATAAAAACATAATTTAATTTATTTATTTTCTATAAAAACATCATTAATTTTATCTATTTTAACCAATAAAAAATCATACTACATAATATTAATGGTTTTTAGCTTTAAATTTTTGCATTGAAAATCAAAAACATCGTTTAAAATAAAATAATAATAAAAACTTAAAACATCAATTATATAGAAACGGAGAGAATATGTTACTTTTTTTGTTAAAAACTTTTAACGGAATTTAAGTTTCAGATTTTTACATTATATTCTTTTATTTTACATTTTCTTACCATACATGATCATCCAATATAGCTTTGGAAGTTGTAGGCTCAAAGGCTCTGGCATTTTGCCTACATAACTTTTTATTACAGTAAAAATTATAGTAAGAAGAGTTACACATTTATTTTTGATTTAGAAGTTATAGTATAATAGTATCTAAATGGGATACTAAAGTAAGATACCTAACACATTTGAAACCCAGAAGTATTTATAAATAGTGATATTAACATTATTAGATATTTAGTACTAATTAAAGGTATTCCAAGAAAGATTACGGAGATCTCGTTTCCCATATGGTTTGTCTGAATTATTCGCTTTCTATAAGTTATTCAATATCATCGTAACAAAAAAACAAATGTTAGTATATTTATATATGTACGAGATTCAAGTCAATAAATACTAGATTTTTTTTAAGAATACACAAAAATTTCAATATTTAATTTAAGCATCCCCTATATATTAAAAGATAATCATTTTACTGACGTATCATAACCAGAAAAATTTTGTTTTGATAACACTGATGTGTCGTTTTCTAGTGTATTCTCATATTAAATTTAAAACAAATATTTCAACAATATCATTACCATAAATATCATAATACTACCTATGTTTCTATAATTAAAATATGTAATATTATGTAATTATTTCAATTAAAGAAAGAAAATCTCATATGTAATCATATCAGACTTTTTGTTATTATATTTTCCTATTTATATTTATTTGATAATATTCTTATATTAAAAATTAATATATAGTTTAGATAACAAAAAGTTTAAGATTTTTTTGAGTTTTGTATGCATCAGATTTTTCAAAAATGATATAAAATATTAAATTTATAAACAAAATCATATTTTGAAAAAAAAAATCTTGCAACGACTAAGAAAATAATAAGATAATATAAAAAAATACTATAAATAAAGTAATGTATTAAACATATTGAATTATAAATCGGAAACTTGATTTTATTGATATCTAACCTACATATTTTTGTTTTGTTTATCTTAATTGATAACTAAAAATGAGTAAATGATTAAATATTAAATAAATTTATTAAAAAGTAATATTTGATTTTAATATTATTAAAAAGTAAAATACTAAAAATATAAAATATAAATATCCATCCCACATATTACATAAGTCATAATTCATAGTACATACAAACGCGTATACATCACACACTCGCATTTATATGAAGCGTGTGAATGCAGGCAAATACTGATTTTGAGTTTCCTGGTGCGGTTCCATCGTTACATCTATATTTCCAATGCCAATATGGAAAAATTAATAGGAAATGCAGTTTCCCTTTCTTAATATCTATGTTTTAAATTGGATTAACGTCACCTTCATTTTTAGTCACCTACAATATTTAGAGGCAAATATATATATATATATATATATATACACGTTATTTGTTTGAGCAGTTTTAATTTACATTGGAATGTAATATTTAGATATTAGGATCGATAATATATAAAATTTTAGATATTTAAGATACTATAAAATATATAATATAAATATAAAAATTGTATTCAAAATTGAAAAAGCCAAGATCCCTAAAATAATGAAGAACAATTATTTAAAAAAAAAATTCTAGAATCATATTTTCTAAAAATTGAAACCTTCATTATATAACAATATATGGGATCTAAGAAACACAAATCATATTTTTCTAAAAAAATATAAAATCATCTGGTCGGCAAAAGATTAAAGAAAAAAAACTTGCGGAATCACATAATAATATATTTGAAAATTAGTTAAATCACATTTTCTAAAAATTTGAAAAATATGGAATCTATGTTTTCTGAAAAATAACAATCTCACATTTTTGGAAAATATGTTTTCCGAACTTTTTATAGGACTGACGTTACTCGACTCAACCTTATTCATCTTACTAAGAAAATGGGGTTTATGTTTTTCAGCCGCATTGCGGGACATCTCATGATGTTCATATCGATCTATTATGCGCCTTTTGTAGGGATAGAGTTTCATTGCCTATGTCTTCGAGCCTTTCTGGGAAGTGGTGAACGGACTTAATATTCTTCATTTTAGAAAGTGGAGGGAAGGAAGCCGACCTACTACAAGCACCCGCCTGTAGGGAGAGCAAGGCAGTAGATAAGATAGAAGAAGGGGCCAGGCACCCGGTGGAGCAGAGGGGACAGTTAGGATAACAAACTATTGAAGGGTTTCCCCTTCTTCTATGTGAGGTGGGAAAACAGCTAAGTTACTAAAAGTAAGTAAATTCAGGCGTCCAGTGGCAGATGGGAAGGAGCGATAGAGGGCGTTAGCTCAATTCATAGCCTTCCTTCGAGTAGGGTTAGCATCAGCCTAGAGATCTCCCTATGTGACCTTATGGAGAAAAACTGGGATCGCTGAAGATATTTACGGGTAGAAAAATCTTGAAGAGCGAACATGTTGGTCGTAAGAGTGGCAAGCCATGAGGTAGGTCTTATGGAAATATTTTGGTTCACTAATAAGGAAGATAGAGTTGGGCGCACTACGCTGAATGAGAAAGATTTCCTGCTCCCATCTATTTGTTGTGGGGCATCCCCGTTCCCAATGACTGTTCCTGGCACCTGTCCCCAATGGAAGAATGAGTGATCCGTTCCCTTGCAGATCATGGCCTTACCAAGTAACTAGCCGACCTTACATGACACATTGATCTTCACGACGAACTTTTCTTGCTTGTGGATCAACAGTTTTTACGAGGCGTAATTATGTAAGGAAGGATTTCCGCTGCTATCCGACAACTTTCTCCGTGGAGCCCGCAACTAAAGGTTAACAAAAGAGTGCGGGACGTTCGTGGGGCCAAGACGTAGTTGATTTCTCGCCTTGGGTAGTGTTGCCAGACGAAGACAAGGTCGCCTTTCTCATATCTTTCTTCTAGGTTGAAGCAGCTATGCGGCGTGATATCAACGAGCCCTCAGGGGTCTGCCAGTCAACTACCTTCTCATCTAATGAGATTTTCAATACCACGAGTCCTTTCTCATTCCATTGAGACGGACCGTCTAATTCCCTCAGAAAGGATGAAGCCAAGGGAGGGATTTTGTTAGTCAAGGAAGGACTCTCTTTCGTTGTGCTAGCCCTCATCATGGAACCTTGGTGTAGACCGTTCGATCGAGAGCTCCGACACCGCGAACCAACCCAACTGGCTGATCAATCTTAGAGATCTTATCGGTCGGCAATGTCAATGGTGAACACTTCACGGTGAATGACTAGCGCCTTAAGGACCAATCGCAATTCATCACCATTTTGCCTGCTTATGTGTACGATAGGTGGGCGGTCGTGACATAGAAGGCCAACGGGGATAAAGTCGAGTATGACATTCAAATTGAAAAACTGTGTGGTGTGGGAGTACTACTTCCTTTTGTAAGGATTTACGAATTCAGTTACTGATCAATCTGGTCCAGAAAAAACTTCGAATTGGGAGGGCGATCCTCCTGGTGAACTGACTGTGCCCTACCATAAGAGAAATAAGCCTGTCACAAGCAAACAAGCATTTCCACTCATTAAGGAATGAAGCTCGCCATCTCTTTCTGTCACGTAGGGAAAAAATGTTGAGGCTCCTTTTTTTAAGGATTTTGCCAAAGATCTTGGCAAATTCTTTCAAAAGAATGACCCATGGGCGAACGGGGCTTCCGCGCCGGAGGAAATGGGATTCGAACCCATGATACAATGCGAGAGTTCCCCGTTAAAAATGCAAGCTGTAATTATACGTTTTAGAATCCCACTTAATAATTTCCAAAAAAAATAAAATCTACTTTTCGTAAGACGTGTCTTCGAGTGCCTTCGGCCCTTTCCCAAGGATAAGGTCTCAAGGCAAGTGTCGTTATCCCACCTTCATTAAGTTGCTAAGTTGTATCTCCGGGTCAGCTAACTCTTCTGATAGGGGTGCTCGGCTTGCTGCTGTTGCATCTCTTGTAGGTAAGACTTCCTCGATCTCCTACCCGACGAGTTGCAAGCATAAACATGTTTTCTAAAATAAAATTTAATAGTTTTCCAAAAAATTGTAAAATAACACTGTTTTCTGAAAAAGACATTAAATCATATCTTTTTAGAAAAATCACAGAATCATATTCGAAATAAATACCAACAAATTTTTGCAAAAACATAAAATTACATTTTTTCTAAAAAGAATTATCGTGTTTTTCTAAAAAAATCATTGAATCATGTATTTTTTGAAGAAATGTGGAATCACATTATTTTAAAAAAGTGAAAACATATTTAAAATATGAAATCATGTATTTTTCAAAAAGACTTCTAAATCATTTTTT
>OVAO01001578.1:0-12776 GCA_900406285.1 Biscutella auriculata
AAATGCATGTTGCTTTGATCATTGAATTCGGGTTTATGGATTTCGGATTTCTCGCTCATAATTGCCAGTTTCGGATTTCTTATTCGAAGTTTTGAAGATAGGATGTTCTTTTGAATGATTCCTTAATCACTTAACATGATCTTGATCGATAATTAATGGAATTCATATGTATAATCGATTATTGCTTCGTGGTTTTCTGTCATGTTTTAAAACGTTTAACTTATGCCCGCTTTCTTATGTAGGAAGTACTAATGGGTAGAGACCGATGATCGTCAAAGAACTCAAAGGAGAAAGAAGTCGCTTCTCCTTCTTCTCCTCCGAGAAAGAGAAAGGAGACGGGAGAAGGCCTTAGCACCACATATCCCTCTTTAGACGGCGTCATTCGTGTATGGTCCCGTCGAGACGCCGCTCAGCGAAAGATCATAGCCGAGAACTCCGAGAAATCCAACAATTCTCGGATCAACACCTTGCGCCTCGAGAAGGTTAAGAAGGCGAAGCTGAATCTTAAGAGGCGGTCCGCTCCTCAGCTGTACAAGAAGTTCCGGGAGTATAAGTTCCGCGGGACCTACTTCCTGGACCCCCAGACTCTGACTACATTGGGGACAGTAAATAAAATTATATTAATATTGAATTTATGTTTTTAGTTAGAAATGTGTTTATAAACAACTTTTATCAAAATATTATTTTAAATTTTATCTTCAATATAATGGTCAAACGGGTTAGTCAACGGGTAAAATTTTGACCCATATTCAATATATAAATAATATTATTATTCTATTTATAATAAACATTATTAATTTATATTAATAACGAATTTAAAATTTAAATATATATTTCTGTAAAATTAAATATTGCAACATTATAACTTAAAAATACATCATTCCGCATATTATGCGGATAAAATTCTATTTATAATTATAACCTATCAATCAATACCTCCAACGCTCCAACCAATTACATATATTTTAATTAAAACAAAAGAAAAAATAGTTTCAAGGAATATTTTTATGATTTCTATTAAAAATTCTTATTTTGGAATATAATGAACATTGCTGACTAATAATTCTGAAAACTCAAATGCATTAATAACTCATGAATATCTTCCAAGCATAAGAAGAATGTATAACAAGTCATTCTTTCCAATTATCAATTCTGAGATTTTTAAAAACAATGAAGGGAATCATCTGCATTGTTTCCTTGATTTTTTTTTTTGTTATCTTTTTGTAATTATTTAGGATTTTATTTTAATTTTGAATAAAGCAATTTTTATACTCATGCATTATTTTGTTCATTTACTTATCTATATTAACCACTATAACTATTCTAATATGTTATTAGACCAATACTTAATCACATTCTATAAGTAATAATATATATATATATATATATATATAACATTAACAAGATTATTTTTTCTTAAATATTATAATTCAAAATAAACACAATTTCATACATGGTTAAATCTAATATATAATGATATAATGAATATTCTCTCATGACACGTGGCACATGGTTAAATATTTTGAATATGTATATATATACAAGGGTTATATTGCATGATAATAAGAATTTGATGAATATAATTTGTAATTTTGCATATGAATGATATAGTTGTAAAAGTTGTCATGATTAATTTTTTCATTTTGCAGAAAGTTATATACAAAATTATTATTATTAACTTTTGAATTCTTAAATAGTAAACACAAATAAATAAATAAAATTATTAATTCCTTTTATTATAAATAAACAAGATTAGACATTAAATTTGAACAGAAAAATGATAATAATTGAATATAAAATCTTCATGATTTTTTAAAATATATTTAAATAAATAAATAAAATTTGTTATTTACTTTTTATAAATAAATATATTAGAATCGAAGACTCTGGAAGGAAATATCCTCAATCTGCTCTAGTTCAAGTGCCCTTAGTATCTTTGGAGATGATGAATCGCCATAAGAAGTAATTCAAGCTGACAGATATGGGGGATAAAGAGGAGGAAGAAGAAGGCGAAATGCTTTGTCTCACAAGATTGTAGCTCGATTGGGTATTTTAGGACATATACGACCTGACTAGGCACAACTTCGGCGGCATGGATGTCTTGGGTTAAGTCTAGATTTCTAGATTTCTCAATGCAATTGAATTTCTAAACAAGAGGAGCTCGAAGGTTTTGATTGTGATTTGGGTCTTGGGTTAAATCTAGATTTTGTTGGGTCTGGTGTGGTTAAGCTGAGTTCAAGATTTAAGCCGGTTAATTGTTGGTTTACGTGATTTCAATTGCAAATCACGATTTTAAACACACATTTTTATTGCAAATCTCAATTCAAAACAGAAATTTTAGGTCAAGTTGGAAAACCGTATTTAAGTTTGTTTATGTGTGGATATACAACTTTATTTTTGTAGAGTTTTAGAGAGAGGGTCAAATTTCATGTAGTTACATGCTGACTTAATAATTTTGAGGGGATCTCGATATTTCTCTCTTTATATATTTACATATTTAATTTAACAAATAAATATGTTTTTAAAATTTTGATATTGTATATTATGACATCTATTCTATTAAAACAGAGTTTATCTACTTAAAATGTTATCTTTAACCATTTTATTTAATGACTAGACATATATTATGTTACAATAAATTAATACCAATCTTAATTTAGAAAATAAGCTAAAATTTAGTGTGACGAAATTAAGTTCTTTTCCTATGAAATTTAACGATACAATAGCTTTAATGTCATGCTATCTAACACAAATTTTCTCAAACCCTAAACTCAAAAATTTAAAACTCTAACCCTTAACTTTAAATCGAAAATCCAACCCTTAACTTTAATAAACTCAATACTTTAAACTCTAAAACTCTAACCCTTAACTCTAATAAACTCTAAAACTTTAAATTTTATTCTAAATCCTAAATTATAAACTCTAAACTCCAAATATCAAATCATATATTCTAAACTCAAAACTCTAACAGTTAACTCAAACTTTAAACTTAAACCTCATAGAGGTTAGTGTGCTCGAGTTCCGTAAACGTTGTCAAGCTGTTTTTTATTCTCTTACCAAGCAATAAAACGTTTCTTCCCTTCTTCTTGCTTTTGTGCTACTTATGTTCACTGCCTATTTACTGCATGTGATCCTCGTATGTGTCCAAGCCTTCATCTCTCTTAGTCTTCAAGAACAAAAGCTTGAAGGCTTATTTCCATGAGTTACCGTCTTTCTTTGCTTCTGTTTCTTGTCTTGCTTATTTTTTCCACGCAAAAGAGGGATGAAATATATAAAGTGCCAAAGCCTAATGATTTACAACATATAAAAACGACACCGACTAAAGAGAAACGAAAACGGCGGTTAACCAATAACCCCGAGAACTAAACCGGCGATTTACATGAAAATATCCCGGGAAATGAAAATTACCAACAGAAAAAACTCGAAACGAACACCTATAACTAACAAATGGGAAAGGAGGAAGAGGTGAAGAAATAAGCTGAGAAGGACTCACGATGCCGCTTTATTGAGAGTCGTGAAACGCCTAAGGCAAGTTGGACTTTGTCCACCCGATCTTGAGAGTGGATCCACGAGCAGCTGTAGGTTATATACCGGCCGGAAATCTTGGAGGACTAAGCCTGTTTTGACCCGAGAATTGTTTGCATGACAAAGAGGAAACTCCGCTTGACACGCCTACTGGTCGAATCAAGGAGAAAGGCATGTTCCGCACCTAATACACCCCAAACCACACGATAGCAAGCCCAAACCGAGACCAAATAACTCATGGAAGACGATGAGTTATCGATAGAAAGGGTGGGTCAAAAAATCGAGTTTTAACCAACCTAGACCGACTAAACTGGAAGCAAACCAACTCCAAACCAAAAAACCAGATCTAGCAGAACTAAACCCGATCTAGCACATAACCACCACAACTCAGAACCAGCCATAGCCGATCACCACCACACGTAATAACGACCTAGCAAGAGCCACTATCACTTGCCTCCGATAAAACCTGTAAGGGAGAAAACACATTTCGACCCACACCGTGGAGAAGAGAAAAAGGGCAGGCAAGGGGCCAGAGACGGCCAGGCTAGGGCTTCAACAGAAGTAGGATATGAACCACCACACCACGACTCTTCCGCGACGGTAGGACTGAGCCACCAAGGAGGAGGGCTTGACAACGGCGAAACAAAAAAACCTCCAGATCTGCAAAATCGAAATACCACAAAAGCCTTTGTACAAGGAGAAGAGGAAAACAAAGCCTCCTCTCATCGATGCCAAAGAGGCCGCCGACGGAGGAGGAGAAAAAAACCAAAGTTACAGACGGCGACTAGGGTTCACAATGAGAACGAGAGAGAAAAAAATATTGAATCGTTCCTTAAAATCGGCTTGTCTTGCTATTGTTTTCATAAAAACCTCAAGTTCCTTAGGGTTAAGAATCGTTCCTTAGGTTTTGTTCGTGAGTAGACCGAAGTAGTTAAGCCAAGCTTCTCTTCGGTCACTTGTACTCACAGCTCACCTAGATCGAGCCTTGCTCTCACTTGTTGTAATAAATATTTCTTGTTGTTTATTAACCCTACCACACATATCTATCTCAATTGTATTCATGTGTGAGTAGTATGTAGTTGGGTTTAGGGAATTTTCTTCAAAGAAACTGTGATCTAGACATGAGAAAGTTCTGTCAATAAGAGTGTTTCCTAAGAGTCTTCTCTCAACCCACACGTAATGCTTGGTTATGCTTGATCATCTACCTAATGACCCAAGAGACATCTCATAGGGGAAAAATCCCATGAGAATACCCGGACCATTTGTTGAGAGGCAACCAAGAGGAAATTTCATAGGGGCAAAATCTCAATCCTAGACTTCCCTTAATGATCTCTTGGTTGTGAGCATATCGACTTCGTCCCATAATAATACAAGCCTGACCACTAAGGAAATAAATCTGATCGCCCTTGGTTATTTCGGTCTTGTCGAGCTCGAGATGGTACATTCATGTCACTCTTAGAACCGAACCAACTAGATCATGGGATCGAAGAATGAGATCTCTCAAAAACCTAACGTTTTAGTTATTGCCAAGTTTTCGTATTTGAATTTGCATTATTTCCTTTTATTGCTTTGTGTCTTTTTATTGCTTTGTTTCCTTGATTGCTTATTTTCTTATTTACTTAGTCGTAGACTTAAACAAAAAACCTCAAAATCCTAATTAACTTAACTCTAGACACGTTTAGACTTAAAGCACTAGACTTATGTGTGAATTCGATCTCTAAGTACTCAACTGACACAATTGTGCACTTGCAGCCAATGTGGTGACGAGGAAAAGGTTATTTAAAACCTCTGATTTATTTTGACAAAATAACGCACATCAAATGGCTAGACGGTACTGTCCTAAATGTGCTTGCCTTTGAAGGCTCTGCTCCTTGCGTACGTACCGTGCCTGAAAATTCGAAGAGTAGTATGGCATTAACACAACAAAATGCCAAAGCGCTAAAACTTCTAAAATTACGGAAACGACCCAAATTTTTCATAAATTGCCTTAAGGTATGGGTAACCAAAAATCTATGATCAATTTCCCAAAAACATAACCCGAATCGCTTCAATTTCAAAAACCCAAACGAGTCCTAACTTTCTTGCATGATGAAAACTAGTTTAAATCAACACTTATCTAAGCCAAACAATCACAAAATCAAACCAAAATAGAATAAAAATAGAGTAAAAAACCCATGCAAAAATCAGACTGAAAATTGCAAATTTGAAGGTATTACTGAACTAGAAATTGAATGAAAGTGGTATGCCTGGAAAAGTACTGAAATTTCGTTTGAAATAGGCTAAAAACTACTCAAATCCGTTAATAAACGAAGAAGTTATCAAGGTTTGAAATTTGGAGAGAAAATATGGTTTCGTGGAAAATTATTGGAGAAGATGATTTGCAAAATCGGTTTTATGGTTTGGGAAGCTAAAACCCAGTTCAAGTTAAGTCAGGTTAAACTGGATTTCAAAAATTGTCATTGATTAAATATGGGATCAACCGATCCTAATATGGGATCGATTAATCGACTTCGTGTTCATGGTATAAGCATCTCTGGATCGGCCGAGATGAGAACAGATCTATTGGTCTTCAGAAGGATCCATTGATCCCTACCTACATCGAACAAACTTTTAGCTACGGTAAACTTGATTGATCGGTCTCGAGACTGTTGTTGCATTCATGTGTTGTATTTTTATGCATTTTGATCGCTTGTTTTCATTCGTTATGCATTAGATTATGATGCATTTTAGAGTCATTTAGGATGCATTTGCATTGCATTTCATATTTTAGGTGTGGAGTCGAGCTTAAACCAAAAAGCGGGTCAAAGGGATGCAAAAGAAGTAAAAGTGCAGAAAAGTCAACATTTTCATAGTTGACTAGAAGCCCACCGGTCTGCACAGACTGGCGCAGTTGACCGACGGGCTGTCCCAGAATCAGACCAGAGAGACCACACTGGTCTGCACAGACCGGCGCAGTTTACCGGCGGACTATCCCAAAATCAGACCAGAGAGACCACAACGGTTAAGCCCATCGGTCAGAACTGACCGGCGGAGACCCCGACGAGACCAAACTTATTTCCTTTTTTTTATGTTATTTTGGCCAAGTATAAAAGGGCCCAAGAACTAAAACCTAGAGATGTTTTTATTATGTTTTTACCTTAAATTCTTTATCCTAGTTTCTCTTAAGTTTATCATTTTTAGATCTAGGTTTTCTTTTTTCTCAATAACTCTTTGTAGCTCTTGGATTATCTTTTACTGCATTTGCTTTTCTTTCATTCCTCTCTTTGATTGTTTACTGATTTTGATTTCTATTCTCTTCTCTTATTTCCTCTCACAAAGCATGCCTAGAAACTATCAAAGTGTTCTAGGCATGATGTGTGAGTAGTCATTCTAAGCTTATTGATTATGGTAGATTAGGGCTTTTGATTGATTTTTCATGATGTTTGGAGTTTGATTTATTATGTCTTCTCTCGTTTAATGTGCTTAATGCTAGATTGGAATTAATTACGCTCATCTAGATCTTACGAGAATTATCGCCCGAGATGTGTTCGATGAAATGCCTGAATGAATTAAACTTGTGCTAAATGAGACATTTCCAAGATATTGTGTTAGGATTGTTTAGTAGTTGCATATACTAGAACTTTAATGTTTCTTAATTATGCATTTAGCCAAGATATTGTATGAATACATGATTAGGATATGAACTTCTACCACGAGAGTGGATTAGCCTAAATCAGATAGTTCTTAGACTAATGATAAGCATTGTATGATGAAACTGAATATCATGAGCATGAAATTGACTGCCCAATTCGATTGCCCTGATCCATATGCTTGTTTTAATTCTTGAATTTATATTTTCTTCGATCTCGTTGACTTTTGTATTTCGTTTTCTTTTACTTAAATTGCTTAATTAGGATTGTTCGTGACAAACATACCCAATTGATTCTACCTAGACTTAGTAAAATCCATCGTAGAGCTAATACATTATCACCCTCAAGTACGTTAAATCTCATGAAAATTTTAAATATGTTCATAAAACTATTTAAAGTTTGGGTGCCCTATAAAAATCTGATATAAATAGACTACCAATCGGGACTGATTATTTACCTTACTATTTTTCAAAAAAAATAGGGTTCTGGTAACATCTCTAAGTGAGACCATCAGTTTTCTTCATTCTAGTTAGAGACTGGTAAAACTTGATTAAAACATTATCCCTCTTTCTTTGTCTTGATATAATGAGATTAATTAATGGTAAAGGCTCAAGTCGCAGAGTTAGTTTTGTTTTATATATTGGATCCAACTGATGTTCAGTAATTGAATGTGTCACTCGCTCTTCTCTAACTTTTTTTTTATCATTTCCATCATAGAACAAAAGATAGAATCTCATTTTGCTTAAAATCTCGGGAGCTATCTGCATTTCTCATGGTCTGAGAGATTTATTGAGTTTGCCTTTTTTCCACAGACAATTGTGTTGGTCATAAGTGAGATCATGTCGACAAAAATAACATCATTTTTGCAGACACTCAAAGTCGTATCATACTATGACTGATTTTCCTAGTGGCATGATGATTACTTTTGATTTGCAACTGGTTTTGAGGCACCAAATCTTACCCTGAGTCTAATGTAGTCTTTGTTATGAGGTTTAGTGGGATACCTAAATCATCTGACCAATAACCTCTACTAGGAGGTTATAATTGGGATTGTGTAGGGGTTTACATGTAGCATACATGTAGGTGATGAAGGTAATCGGAAGAAGATTGCACTGCACGATGGACCAATTGCTAAAGGTCAAAACAGCCTTATCCAATACATACTCTAAATTTTGTTGAAAATTGAATATGAACTCGAATGTATCATTAGACAAAATAATTCCCCTAACACGATCATAAAACTACCACTTTCTTGACATGTTCTAGATAAGATTCGAGATATGTTGCTTAAAAGGGTTTATCACTCCGCTTATTATACTCCTGCTATTCTATTCTAAGGAGAACTATTCTGGAAGATTTTGAAGGATCAGTGGGAACTGTGGTGTTGTTATTGGCTTGGATATATAACACTGGTTCTGAATCAGAGGGTTTGAGCTGATTTGGATGAGAACCGGTTTTGTCTCTTATTTGGTGTCAAGGCTACGCATTCTCCGGTCATTGATGTGTGGTTCTCGGTTCAAATTGAAGTGATGAGCTAAAGCAAAACGTCGTCGTATGTTCTGTATCGTACAGGTTCTAACGGAAATGAGAGAGAAGATTCTTTCTGTTGGCGCGAGCGTGTGTGTCTCCTTCGAGATCTTTTGGTGCAGCTGAAGATCTATAAGAGGAGCAACCCTCATCTCTTTGGCGTGTGGGGAATGAGAAGGTACTCAATATTCTTATTTTCCTGGTGAGTGTTTCCGAGAGAGTGAGAGTGGGAAAACATGGGTAGTTCATTGCTATTGTGGTTTACCGGTGAGTGTCTCATTGTATTCCGGTGGTGTTTGTAATCAAAAGATATAGTGGATTCTGAGGGAAAGACCTCGGCCAGACGTAGGGTTGCGGTTTGCACCTGAACTGGTTAAATGTCTTTGTGTTTTTCATTTATGCTCTGTTTATTTTGATTGATCGTTCTAGCTTCAGTTCGGAGAGTTAGAGGTTTCGAGGTTCTCTTTATTGGTGGAATCGTATCTAGGTACAACAAGTGGTATCAGAGCCAAGTTCTCTTATTTGGTTGATATCGGTTTTGGTGAAGAGAATGTCTTCCGCAAGAGTAGAAATGGAAAAGTTCAATGGGTCGATTGATTATAATCTCTAGAAAGAGAAGCTGCTTGCTCATCTAGAGATACTCGGATTAATGGATGCCCTGAGGTCACAGGAAGAGGATCTGGATGTTGATGGTGAAACAAAGAAAGAGGATAAAACCTCAAAACCAGATCCAGCTTCAGCCGGTGATAAGAAATATTCTAATGAGCAGATCCTCCTGCTCGAGAAGTAAAGGAAGGTTATAAGCACAATCATTCTGAGTGTTACTGATGACATATTAAGAAATATCGTAAGAGAACCTACTACTGCTTGTATGCTTAGGATTTTGGATGCTAAGTATATGTTAGAATCATTGCCAAATAGGATTTACCTGAAGCAAAAGTTATATGGCTATAAGATGTTGGATTCTCTGAGTATTGAGAAGAATATTGACGAGTTCTTGAAGATTATATCTGACTTATCAAATGTGAAGGTTGAGATTTCAGATGAGGATATGGCTATATTTTTATGGATGTCGTTGCCCAAATAGTTTGAACACTTGAGGGACACATTGAATATAGTAAAACCAGTCTTACATTTGATATGGTTGTCAATGCTATTTACTCCAAGCAACTGGATATAAGTATCAATAATAAAGCTCATAGACCTCAGGTTGAAGGTCTTTACTCAAGTTATGAGAACCATGGCAAGAATGTGCCTAAGGAATCTTATGCCTTAGAAAAAGGGAAAAGGGAAACAAAAGGTGAAAGGCAAAGGTAATGGCCCAGTTTGCTGGAACTGTGGTGAAGAAGGTCATTTCAAAAAAAATGTACCAAGAAGACTAAAGATGCAGGAAAGAAAGTTGAAGCATCTTCAGTAGAGTACATTGAGTCTCTGGTTGTTGAAGAAGCAAACACTGCTACAGGGATTGATTTTCATAATACTTGGATAATGGATACAGCCAGGGGCGGATCTAGTAAGGAATGAGGGGGGTCAAATGAACCACCTAAAATTGATCTATAAAACGTTTTTGTCTACATAATCAATAAAAATCACTAGCTCAATTGGCAAATGAAGCATATTGACCCACCTCACAATCAAGGTTCATGCCTCCTTAGATGCATTTCTTTTTCTTTTTTGAAAATTAATTTTTTCTGACCCACCTTAAAAATGATTCTAGATTCGCCCCTGGATACAGCTGCAACCCATCATATGGCATGAGAGTGCATCCACCATTGCAGGCATTGGTACAGTTCACATTAAGACAAACTCAGGGTTGACAATAGCTATTAATGATGTGAGGTATGTTCCTAACTTCTCAAGGAACTTACTCTCACTAGGAACCATCGAGGGTAGTGGTATATCTTTTGTCTCTGAAGATGGCTTTCTAAAGATTAAAAAGCTGGGGAGAACAATCTTGGAAGGACAAAAGAATGGTAAGCTATTCTTGCTATTGGAAACAGTGAGAGAGAGAGAAGCATATAGTGCAAAGGGGATGGATGACTCAGACCTATGGTATTGCAGACTTGGTCATCTTGGTCAGAAGGGTCTTGATACTCTACCTAAAAAGGGCTATCTCACGAATGCGAAGTCATCTAATTTGAGTTTCTGCGAAGACTGTATATTGGCAAAGACACACAGAGCTGCTTTCAATACTGGAAAGCACACGAGTAAAGGTTGTTTGGATTATGTTCATGCAGACTTATGGGGTTCTCCAAGCATTCCAGAATCAATTGGAAAGTGTCATTATTTTCTGAGTTTGGTCGATGATTACTCAAGAAGGATTTGGATTTACTTTCTAAGAACGAAAGACCAAGCATTTGAGAAGTTTCATGAGTGGAAAATGTTGGTTGAGAATCAAAGTGGTCTCAAGATCAAAAAGCTCAGAACAGATAATGGCCTAGAGTTCTGTAATGCTGAGTTTGATGACTTCTGCATAAAAATGGATAGCTAGGCACAAAACTATACCTTATACACCTCAGCAAAATGGTGTAGTGGAGAGAATGAATCGAACTATACTTGAAAGGGTGAGAAGTCTCTTAAGTAGTTCTGGTTTGCCAAAGGTGTTTTGGGCAGAAGCTGCAAACACAACTGTATATCTCATAAACAAGACACCATCCAATGCTAATGATGGAAAGATTCCTGAAGAGTTGTGGTCTAAGGCGGTTCCCTCATATGATCATCTAAGGAAGTTTGGTTGTATATGTTACTTTCACACGATTGATTGATGGAAAGTTATAACCAAGGGCAAAGAAAGGTATTCTCCTTGGATATCCAGATGGTACAAAAGGTTACAAGATTTGGTCTCTGGAGGATAAGAAAACCATTGTCTCTCGCATTGTTACTTTCAAGGAAGACGAGTTTTATAAAGATATCGTTGGAAAGAGACCTGAACAAGCTGAGGAGAATACTGATTTCCTTGATATCATTCTAAAGGCTCAAGACAATATGGATTATAATTTGGGTGAAGATGAAGATATCCATACAGAGGAGATAGTAGAAGAATTTGAGCATGTGTCTGAAATGGGATCTCATGATATTGATCAAGGAAATGGATCAGACTCTGAAGATTCAGGTTTGCATCTGAAGAACTATCAGCTTGCTAGAGATAGAGGAAGGAGACAGACCAGATTGCCAAGGAACTTGGAAGATTATGTGAATCTGGTGTACTTAGCTGCAGAAGAAGAGAAAATCTCAGAACCTTGTGATTTTCAAACAGCTATGAGAAGTACACACAAGGAGCTGTGGAAATTAGCTGCTGATGAAGAAATTGGTTCTTTAAACAAGAACATGACATGGGAGCTTGTTCTTAAACCAAAGAACAAAATGATCATTGGTCAAAAATGGATTTTCACTATAAAGGCTGGTTTTCCTGGATCTGAATTGTCACGTCATAAAGTCAGGCTTGTTGCAAAGGGATTTGCACAAAAAGAAGGTATAGACTATAATGAGATCTTTTCACCTGTGGTGAAGCATGTGCATATTAGGTTTCTGATGTCTATAGTGGTGAATGAAGATCTTGAATTGGAGCAACTCGATGTAAAAACAGCTTTCTTACATGGAGAGTTAGAAGAAGAAATCTTCATGTCTCAACCAGAAGGGTATGTTGAAAAAGGCAAGGATGATCATGTTTGTTTGCTAAAGAAATCTCTTTATGGATTGAAACAAAGTCCACGACAATGGAATTTGAAGTTCAATATGTTTATGATTGAAGCTGGTTTCACTAGAAGTGAACATGATCAGTGTGTCTCTGTGAAAACAGTTTTGAATACAAAGTTGTATTTACTTCTGTACGTGGATGATATGTTGGTTGCTTGTCGAGTTATGAAGATGATTCAAGAACTAAAAGGACAGCTAAATTCAAGGTTCGATATGAAAGATTTGGGTGAAGCTAAGAGAATGTTGTGGATTGATATCCTTCGAGAAATATCAAGTGGTACTTTAAAGTTGTCTCAAGCTACTTATATGGAGAAGGTTCTTAAGAGTTATGGAATGCATTAGGCAAAAGGAGTTAATACTCCAATAGGTATGCATTTCAAACTAAAAGCTTTAGATGAA